>CAUYQV010076960.1:0-56340 GCA_963574575.1 Galagoides demidoff
TGGCGGGCGCCTGTGGTCCCAGCTACTTGGGAGGCGGAGGCAGGAGACTCGCTTGAGCCCAGGAGTTGGAGGTTGCTATGAGCTGTGATGCCATGGCCCTCTACCCAGGGGGATAGCTTGAGGCTCCGTCTCAAAAAAAAAGAAAGATTGATTTTGAAAATATTGTTCCTGAAACCTAAACTTGCAGCTGGTGCTTCCTGGCAGCAACATATCCACAAGGGCTTGGCTGGAGCCTGTCCAGGAAGCATTTTTGAATAGGGAGGAAAAACTTTTGACTTTACGTATCACCTTCCGCCCCAAATCTCAGAGGTGACTCAGTGGCCCCCATGTCCCTAGGCTTGCCCTGCCCAGGTGGGATGCCGGGTGGGGGCCTCATGCCCTTCCCAGGGCCATAAGGATGACTCAGGCCGCTCCAGCCTCCCCCAATAAACCTGGTGACTCCTGGTTCTGGGAAAAAGTTATGGTTTATGTCCAGGCCCAGGACAGCCAGCACCCACCTGGGCAGATGTACTAGCAGCCATGGGATATGTTCTGCAAGGTCTCTGGTGGACAGGATAGAGTAGGGTGCCAAGACTGAGGTGAGACCCTCGCTGTGGCCCAACACCTGCACCCATGAGACTTGGAATGCTTTTCAGGAGCTGCAGGGAGTGGGCTTTCCTGGTGGTCAACCAACCACAGCAAGGAAGCGTATGACCCTCCCCACTGCCCAGGGGCATGGGAGCTGCTGGTGATGGCTCCACTGCCATCAGTCACAGAAGCTGGGATGCAGCTGCCATCCTGGTCCCTATTTACACAAGGGGACAGTGATCCCAGGCCCTGTCCAGGCATCTCTAGGGCATCCTCAGCTCATCCTCCCTCAATCCCCCTTTCATTCTGGTTTCACATTTGGGGAAGCTGAGACAAAAAAAAAAGCCAACCATTTCCACAAGCCAAACAGTACTCCATGCCCTTTCACAGAAGTGCCTGTGTCCCAGCAAGCAGTAAATGAGGTCCCCGTGTGCACCTGCATACCTCAGTGCCCCCAGGTGTTGCTGAAGGTCACAGGGACAGTGGGCCTCTCTAGAGAGTTCATCCTATGGGTCTGTGATGGATGGGGTGCACCGGGGACCACGTGGTGACTTTGTCAGGGAAGCCAGAGGACCCTGTGTGCATGTCCAAGGAAAACACCTTGTTTCACAAATCAGCCAGCATGTGAACACCCTTGTTTCATAAGCCGACCAGCTGTTCAGCAACAGAAGGACTCAGACCTGCTGACCTCTGGGCCCATGTGCAGCTTTGGGGTCATCCCAGTGTCCCTAGGGATGACCAGGCAGGCAAGGCTTCTGCTGTTCTCAGCTGGGAGAAGGCTCCTTGAGGAGACCTGGGTGAGGGTGTGTGAAGACTTTGGCTGGGAGGAGGGCAATGGGACATTTCCATGGCCTGCAGGAGGTGGCCATCCCTTGCTGGGGTCCAGCCTCGCGCAGCAGCTAGCACAGAACATTCCGTGGGAAGTGCACTCTGTGGACATGCTGTAACCCACAGGGCCTGGCCGTCTCCTGTCTATGGCCTCTGTGGTGCCTGGAATCCAACACACACCTGAGATATCAAAGTCCCTGCCAGGGCTAGAGCCAGGGGCATGTGTAGTCCTCACACCCCTTTGATCACACCCACCTGGCACTTCTCACCTGGAGGTTGGAGAGGAACAGCTGTCCCCGCCTGGCTTTGGAGCCTATAGTCCTTTCCTACAGTGGGGTGGGGGCTCCTGGAGCCTGTTTGGGGAACTTCTCACAGGAGTCTGAGCAAACAGATGACCTGTGCGAGGCTGACCTCCCCAGACAAATGGAGCCGCGTCCCTCCCAGTGCTGTCTGCATGGTTCCAAAGCCTCTCAAGTCCCCAAAATCCTGCTTGGGCCCTGACTGAGTCTCAGGATGGGTTTGAGGTGTGGGCAACTGGAGGTCCCAGGAGCTGCTGCACTCCTCCAACTGACAGAGCGTGAAGGCTGCAGGTCAGGGCCATGACAGTGGTGTCATGGATGGAGGGCTCTGGACACCTTGGAAGGAAAAGGTGTTATCTGAAGGCAAAGTCAATATGTGGTGTGGGCCTCCAGGTGGTGGGAGTGAGTGCAGTTCCTAGCACTGTGTCCCTTACATTCCTTCCGTGGGAAGGGGCAGGCGGGAGCTGAGGGCCCCTGTGTGCTGGGACCTTGACTTTCTGCTCTGGGACACTGTGTCCTGCCCCCGCAGCTGTCCTGTGCCCACCGGCTCTGGCATGACTGCTGCTGCTCCAATCTGAAAGGCTAATTTGTGCAAATGAGCACCGTGCTCCCCACGCGGCCTCTGCCCAGGAATTTCCTTCCCTGTTGCACATGGCCAGCATTCCTCTCGGCAAAAATTTTCCGCTCTCAGGTGAGCAGCTACTATTCCCCTGCTCCCAAGTGTCTGTGCTTTCTTTGCCTTCAGGTAACACCTTTTCCTTCCAAGGTGTTTAGAGCCCTTGAGGTGTCTAGCCTGTCAGCCAGGGGAGGCCAGGGTCCCCATACATGCCTAGGACAGTATGACAACCCAGCCACCCTCCCTAACTGCAACTCTGGGCCTCATGGGGGACCTGCCAGTCTAAGGCAGGGCCACATAGGAAGCAACGCAGATGGAAGTGAGCTAGAACTTGTGGAGCTACATCTGGCTCCTCCCTCACTATAGGTGCCCACCTCTCTTGGGTCCCCCAGAACTTGTCCACTGGTCAGCAGGGCTGGGTGGTAGGCCATCTAGCACCCTCAGGGGCTGTGCTTTAACCAGGGCTCAAGTTGGCCCCCTCCTCTGTGAACTGGAGCCACCAGTGAGGCAAAGACCCCTTTCACTTGTGCTCAAGAATGCGGCCATGATGGCAGAGGCACAAGGACCCAGGCAGCCACTGTCATAGCACACTGGTGGGAGTTCTAAAATCACTCTCACCAACAAAGCTGCCGTTCTTTGGAGAAATCTCTCTGGATTCCTTTGACAAAAATGCTATGGGGAGTGACTGTGCTGACAGGACCTTGTCCAACTCTGCGTCCCCACCCCCTTCCCTTGTGTCCAGCCTTCCCCTGCCCACGCCCTTCTGGGCCCTGGTGAATGGGGTCTCTCCAGGAGCACAATGAGCTTTGTGCTGTGCTGGGCGGTGCCCTGCCCCAGCCCTGAGAGCCTCCTTAAGTCCTCTGCACACATAGGCCACAGACAAAGCCCTGCCCTGTCGGGCCATTGTCATCCAGCCTCTCAGGTCCTTGTTTGTGCCAAGTCTGATACCACTGAACTCCAGGCCAGGTGGGGTTCGCGGTCACTGAGATGGCTGTTTGAGGCCCAAGGGAACTTGGTTCCATCCAGCAGCTCTAGAGGCTTCTCCTCAATGTCCTTGTCTAGGAAGACAGAAGGGCAAGGGCTAGCAGTCCTGGGCACCGAGGTACACACATGTGGTGCAGAGAGGACTCTGCCATGCAGCTATGTAGGAGAAACTGAGGCAGGCAGGCGGGGGTCTGGGCTGGGCCAGCTCTGATTAGAGACAACAGGACCCCCAGTCTGTGTGGTTCCAGTGGGAACCATGAGGGGCCAGAGTGGAGCAAACTACCCTCACTGCAGCCCAGGCCTCACATGGAGGACAGGAAAGCCAGCAAGGGATCACGGCAGCCAGAGTGATATGGCTGCTTACCCATGCATGGGCCAGCACTCAGTACTACGCGCTCCCCACTACCCTCATTCTTGGGGGTTTCTAGCCCCTCAGTCATCAAGCAGGCTGGGGAGGTGAAGGAGGCTCCTATGGGGACCCTGGAGGGGAGGAAGGAGGCCCAGGGCAAGGCTTTGGGGAGAAGGAAGCAAACCTAGGAGGGAGGCACAAGCCCAGCATGTGTCCACCTGGACATACCCTGGAGCCCCCAGGGGCTTGTGGGCCTTGGAGGAGACCAGATGATTATTCGAGTGTGAGGGACCTTGAGGACACCTGCATGGCTGAATTCTGTGTGAACAATGGCTTGGAACGCCGCAGTGCAGAGAGGGGAGCTGACCTGGGTGGCAGGAATGTGGGGCACAGTCCCAATCACCACCCTGTTTGCTGGCACCCAGCACTCTCCTCTGCGTGTCACTTGAGGGTCCACTTCCCGTATGCTGACTGTGAGCAGTCAGAGGCATATCTGTGCCACACACAGAACCTAACATGGTCCAAGCAAATATTTGCTGAAGGGAAGTGAGTTATAAAAAGAATGCACAGAGAAATTAACCACATCTGAAAGGCAGAAGAAAACACATCCAAGGACACAGAGCAGGGCACGTTTACTTTGTCCTGAGCCAGTGACAGAGTCATCAGGAGCGGCATCCCTGGGGGGTATTAGGGGTAAAGAGAGAGAAATGTGCTGTCCAGATCTTGGTGCTACAGACCAGCCAATTGCATATTATTAATTAAGAATAGATACATATAAGATAAGAGTTATTGGACTCACTTTTGCCAAATCCACACATACAAGCCCCCTGTACCCTAGAACCACAGAATATGCACTCACCAAGGGGTAGAAGCAGACTCACCAAAATACACCAGACTCTTTCCTACAAATTTCAACAAGTCTGAAAGGATTGAAATCATGTAGTGTATGTTCTCTGGCCATGGTGGAATTATACTAGATTTCAAACACAGAATGAGAATAGGAAGATCTCCAAATGTATGAAAATTATGAATTAAGCAATACACCTCTAAATAAAGTATATGTCAAAGAAAAAATCACTATAGAAATCAGAAAATAGCTTGAGCTGAATATGGGAAATACAACATATTAAAATCTCTGGGATACACAAAGGGACATTTATACCCTAGTGAAAAACTTACATGTGTAAAAAGGAGAGATGCTGAAAATCAATGACCTATGCCTCTAGCTCAAGAAGCTAGAAAAAGAACATGAAAATAAAGGCAAAGAAAACAAAAGGAAGGAAATAGTAATGAAATCTATGAAGCAGAAGACAGAAATACAATAAAGAAAATCAATAAGATCAAAATCTGCTTCTGTGCAAAGATGAATAAAGTTGCTAAACCTTTGGCAATATTGATCATTAAAAAGAGAGAAAACCAAAATTTTCTTACCATTTCATGTTATTGATGCTGTGTAAATAATAGTTTTATATTAAATTTCATTTTCAAAAAAGTTTGTTGCTAATGTATAGAAATGTAATTGATTTTGGAATATTGATTTTGAAGCCAGAAAACCTTGCTGGACTACCTCTAAGAATTTGTAAGTTTGGGGGGGTTTTCACACCTGTAGCCCATCATCTTATACTTCCAATTCTTACACCTCCTATTCTTGTTCTGCCTTGTGGTACCAGCCAGCACCTTCACACCTGCTCCTGACCTCAGGGAGAAGCCTTCCCATGATTCCTCAGTAACTAAGTTCACTGTAGGTTTTATCATACTATTTACCAGGTTAATGAAATGTGCTTCTATTCTAAGTTTGCTAAGGATTTTCCTTTTCTCCTTTAATCTTTTAATCTGTTAATGTGATGAACCTTGCTAGTAGCTTTTCTAATGTTAAAATGGCTTTTCATTCCCACATAAATTCAATTTGGTCAAAGCATATGATCTTTTATATATTATTTTTAATAACATCTCAATATTTTTGAGTACTCAGTATTTTGAGTTTCATGGTGATGGCCTTTGCTCATGTGTACAGGCAAACCGACAGGGATCCAGGTCACTCGGGAGGCATTGTCACGCCTACGTGATGGATGTGGTGAGTGGGACAGTTGTCAGATGGTCACACACCTGCAGGTCATACACCAAGACTCCCCCACCACACACACAGACAGCCCTCTGAAATGTTTGCCCATGAGGCTGTGCAGGTTGTCTGCTTTGGTGTCAGGGAGCAGGGTCCACGAAGCCTGCCTCATATGTGTGGTGTCCCTGGAGTGGTGGGGTGGCCACAGCCCTGCCTAAAACCACAACCTTCTTGGAATAAACAAGGCTGTGGGAGTGCCCTGCTCCCTGGCCCTCGTCCACTGAAGAGTGGCGTATGTAGTAGGTCCCCTAAGCTGACTCTGCTTGTAAGGGCGATGTCCTCACTGACATGTCCTTCCCAGGCACTGGAGCCGGGAAAGCACCTTGGAGCTCAGGTGCATTTCATCCTTCAAATGCCCACAGATGACACCAGATAGCCACACTCAACCTGAGAGGTGAGTCCTAGGAAATGAGTGTGCCTGCTCTCCCCAGACCACGTCAGGGGCTTGGTGCCCTTCTACTCCCCATTAGGCATCCTTTCTGCTTGTTCTTGGGCACACACTTACTGATGGCCAGTGATGGGCATTGGTGTCCACTCTGAATCTGTGCCTCCTTGCAGTCACACTCTGCTCTTGCCCTTTGAACTGCACTTTGGGCTCTTGGAGGCCCTCCCAGGAGACTTGCTGCAGGTTCTCAGGACAGGCTGGCCTGGGTGAAATCCCCCCAGGGCAGGGCAGCCAACAGTCCTCCTCCAAATCCCGCTATACATTCCTTGAGGGAACACTGCTCTGTCGTCTGGTTGGCCCTTTCTCTCTGCTAGGAGGCCAGCTGGCCACAGAAGCAGGTCCAGTGCCAACACACTTGAGATGAGAGTGACTCCAACAACTCCCATGTCACAGTCTCACACCCCTGCTTGGTGCTATATCTCTGAGTCTCTGGTTGACCCAGTCAGGCCACCCAGCCAAATCACCCATCTGAGCGCAACTTGAACAGACCCTCTCTCTGCTACACAGGCCACCTGCCATCATAGTGGGATAAAGTTGTCTACTTCAGCAGTAATTTCTGAACAGTTGCTGGATCCTGTTATGAAATGTGGACTCTTATGAACAAGGGGGCTTTGCAGCCTGGGCCCCTTCTGAACCCTACAGCTTCAGGTCTCGTGTTTATGGATAAGGACTGGGGTGAGGGTGCCCACACCTCCCCCAGGAAACTCAGGAGGAGCTCAGGGAGCGCTCTAAAGTGCCATCCAAGGCACCAGGAACTGACTGTCCCACCCACCTTGCAGCAGAGTCCACAGGGTCCCAGGCTCTGCCCACCGGCCATCCTGCTCTGCGCTCCACACCCCCGCCAAGGGAGGCGACCATTCTGGTCCTTTGCATTGGACCTCCGGGTCAGCGCCCTCCCAGCCCCCGCAAGGGGAGACCGCATGGATCAGGAGCGCCTGGCGTGGTGCGGGAGAAAGACTGGGGTGCAGTTGGGCGCGGCCGGTTGGCCAGGGGTGACGGCATGGCGCGGGAGCAGAGTGAGGCACAGGCTGCACTCTCTAACTCGCGGCGGGGGCGGGAAGGCCCCGCCCCGGGGCGGGCGGGAACCACCGGATTAAAGGCCGCCGGGGCGGGGGGAACAGGACTGCCGGCGGCACCGGAGCGCTGAGCCCTGCGCTGGACTCAAGCAGCTGGCTTCGCCGCAACATGCACACCGGCACAGGGCTCTGAGCGGAGGCGGTGATGTCGGGGCGCCCCTCAGGCTGTGGGATGCTCCTAGCCCTGGTGCTGGCATTGAGCGGGCTGCCGCAGGCAAGGGGCGTCGAGGAGGTGCCCGGTGGCACGCATGGAGCAAGTCAGGGCTTCCAGGTGGTCACTTTCGAATGGCACCACGTCCAGGACCCGTACATCATTGCTCTCTGGATCCTTGTAGCCAGCTTGGCCAAGATCGGTGAGTGCCCCAAGCCAGGTAGTCAGCTGGACCTAGGCGAGCTCCCCTAGGGACAGAGTTGGGTACACGCCTTCGCCTTGGTCCACAGTCGCTGCCGGTCTGCAGTGGTCCTCCCGGTGGCGTCATCCGGCAGATTGGAGGAGCGCAGCGCCTGAAGCCTGTAGGCGCCAGGAGCTGCATTAGGATCTCCTGCTGCAGCCACCAGCTTTTCAGTTGGGTTTGTTGGGGCCTTTTGAAGCACCCAGAGGAAAGGCTTTTGCTGTCAGCCACTAGAGTGAGGATCCTGTGTATCTCTGGAGCAGAAAATAAAAACTCCGCTGCTCAGAGTAAACCCAGTAGAATCCTATCCACATGATCAGTTTTCCTGTTGGTCTTCTCTTTTCAAAAATCCTGGCCTGTCAGATTTCTCTTCTCTTAACTGGCTTCCAGTGAGTCAGTAATGTGGGAATTGCAGGTGGCTCCTGGGCAAGGTGATAAGAAGGTCAGATTTCTTAAGAGTTTGAGAGGATCAAAGTCTCATGCAGTGGCCAGTGCCAGCATCAAGAGGGTCTTTGAGGTGGTGGGGATGTGGACAGGAGTGTAGCTTCCTGAGTGCAAGGCCAGGGAGGTTTCCAAAGTGATTTTGGGAGAGGGGCAGGGCACCAAGGAGGGGCCTCCTGGGGGTACTGATGTCCTTGGCAGGACCAGGAGGGAGAGGCTTTGGGGACAGTGGGTTAAAGGGCTGGACTCCGTCGTACCTGGTGTATCTGGCAGACCTCCAAGAGCACCTGCTGTCTGTGCCAGCTGTCCTGTGTCTGCCGATGAGCTCCTTCCCCTTCAAACCCTTCTTTTCTGTTGTCTCTTCAGCTCTCTTCCCATGCCTCCTGCCCCTGCCTCTATTGGCTCTGCCTTCCTCCTTCGTCCTTCAGCATCTGGCCCCAGGGCTGGGTCTCTTTGACAGTCTGTCCCCTATGGGGCTTTCCAGTCAGGGCTGGCGCTGCTGGCTGCTTCCTAAATGGTCAGGGAGATCCCAGCACTCCTGTCCTCCAGCTCAGTGGCTCCTCTCTAGCAGGGTTCCTGTGGAGTGAATATGCAATTTCTGAACAAGTTGGGGGCCACCAAAGGCCCATCCCCAGGTGTGATTCAGAACCTGGAACCTGAAAATCCCAGCCAGTCAACCCGCCCAGGGAGGCTGCAGGGAGGGCACAAGACCAGGGTTTTGCCCAGCTCCAGTGTTTGTTATTCACCAGGAAAAGCCTTCAGGCCTCCAGCGGACTTGGACTGGAGAGGGCATCTGAGAGGGCGGTAGGCGGGGGTGCCAGTTCTGGCAACTCCCGGGGCAGGGTGGGCCTAGACATGTTTCCCACTGAGTCTGAACCCTCTAGAGACCCCTTCCCAGTTGGTCGCTGTGGTACTGGGGTGGTTGCCCCTAGAAAGAGCAACAGTCTAGCACTGGTGGAGCTTTGGGAGCTCTGAGCACAATATGAAGGGCCCTTGGTGCTCCCCTTGAAATGCCCTCTCCCTGGACTGCCCCTAACTTCAACTACACAGTGGTCCATTCTGTATTTGAAGACTCTACTATCGAGGTGTCACCATGGACAGATCACCCTGTGTGGGGAGCTGAGTCCATCTTAAAACATGAAGTGGGACCCTCCTCTCAGCCCCCAAGTCCCCATCTCTTATCCCATTCCCCTGGGGGTTCACCATGACCCTAACACCTGGCCCACCAGCCCCTACATCTTCTCATTACCAACTGCCTCCTATGCTGCACTGCCTCACACCTTCATCTGCCCAGATCCCCACTCCAAAGTGGTGTCCCTGGGTCAGTCGGCTACCAGGCACCCCTGCATGGACACCTCCCACACCCCAGTCCATAGGCCCAGATGACCCCTCTCTACCCTCCACTCTTCAAAATCAAAGCTAGCTGGCTAGCAGGCCATAGGGGGTCATGCTGGGTTACCACCATAGCCACTGGCACAGAGCCCAGCTTCCCTCCCCCGAAGCCTGTGTTGCTCTGCATTTCCCACGGCAGTGACCAGCAGAGACCTGACCAGGGCTCTGCCTTAGCCGACCCTCCAGGCCCAGCCCTCTGCCTGTGGCCCCCTCCCGCCAACCCCCTCCCTTGTGAACTCTGGACTTGCTGGAGCCCAGCTGGCCCGGACTTGGCCTCCTGGAAAGCCTCCTGGACCCCTTCCTGTGCAGCCACCCCAGATGCCCTGTCCCAAGTGCCCCTCAGAATGGCCCACAGAGGCAGGCACAGCAAGGGCTCTTGTGTCTGCACAAGTGAGGGAAACACTTGAGTTTCACCAAACTTCCACACTCCACAGTCCCAGGCTGAGGCCGCTACTGACTAGGGTGCTTGGCACATTTCATTGTTTAAAATGCTCGGGGATTGCCCAGACTCTTTCAATCTCAAGTTACACAAATAGAAACGTATCTTCTAACAAAAGAGGAGGTGCTTTTATGCTCATTTTCCAAACATTTGTTGCATTTCTTGCACATTATCCTAAGTGTTGCTGGCTCACATCTCCAACCTTGAGAGGTCAGATTTCAAGCCATTTATAACCTGGTTGGGGAAATAATACTTGGGACCCTGGAACCCAGGCCACATCTGATTCCAGGAGGTTTTTTACTTCAGGCAGTTTCAGTGAGAGAGGCGGAAGACAACAGCTGCCAAAGAACACACAGCAGGTGTCAGGACCCTGGGAGGGGACCAGGTGCCTTTAGCCCATGGACCTGGGACCCTGAGCCTGGTCTGTGGCAAGCTCCCTATCCTTGTCAGTTTGGTTCCCTAGGGTCTCCTTGCCTGTCATCACAGCTCTAAAAATTCAGAAGGGGAGGAAGGGGCTGCCAAAGCCAGGGTGCAATCCACTGCCTAGGGGCAGGTAGTATGCCAGAGGGTGAGGACTGACCCTCAGCCAAGGAAGCTATAGGGTTGGTGTCTGACCCAGGTTCAGTGAGGGGTGCCCTCCTGAGACCAGCTTGGGTACCCGGGACACATGCCCACCAGAGATTGCCAGCCTGCAGCCACCCCGCCAGGATCACTTCGGGCCCTCAACAGAGCTCCTGCCTTACCACATATCATCCAGCACTGGGGAAACTGGGCCAGACTCTGCCCTGATGGAGGTCTCCTTCCTGGCCCTACCCTGGGAGTCAAAGGCAGGTGTTGCCTCACTCAGCAGACCCACTTCAGCCATGGGGAGGGGGGATAGGGTCAGGAGAGAGGTGGGGTCCAGGGACAGGAAAGAGGAGGAACAGATGGCTGAGGATAGGTAGGGGAGGGCTGAAGGCGGGACAGAGGTGGGGGCAGGACCGGGGGTAGGAGAGTGGCCCACCAACTTAATTGCAGGCCTTGGAGGACTTTGGTTTCAACCTGGGGTTGGGATGGGGGTGGATGTGGTCAGATCTAGGTCCTCAGACCACTGCCCTGGCCATGAGGTCAAGAAGGGCACCAGAGGGCTACTGGGCAGACAATCTGAAGTGTCCCTGAAGTCCCAGGGGGCTGGCCATCAGGCCTAGGTGGAGCACTGGGGAGGGGTCACAGGGTTGTCAGTAACATAGCAGAGGCCAAACCTCTATCCTGTCCTGTTCTCCCACCCTCAGGCCCCAAGCCACCTAGCAAAGTCTGTGTCTGCTGTGCCCACTCCACCCATAGCTGAGCCACCTACAGTGACAAGAGCAGGAGGTGTGGCTTTGGGACTCAGGAGACTGAATTGAGAAGCATGTGGGGCAGGGAGCAGGTTCTAGGCCCAGGTGGGCCATCTGTTCCCATCCAGGCTGTGGGAGCACCTGGAAACAGTCACAGTTGGGTGTTGACTGGGCTGCCCAGCCTGGCCCCAGCCGCAGGAGTTGTGCAGGGACCCCAGCCCTCTGGGGTGGGCAGCAGGGCTGAGAGGCAGGCAGGTCAGGGTGGGCCATAGTCTGGAAGTAGAGTTGCTAGAGGGGTAGGGCTGGATGGGGTAAGAACCTCTGCCTGTTTGCATGGCCTGCTCTGTCCCCAGAAGTGTCAGGGAAGATGGCACCAGGGTTGCAGAGGTGTGTTGGGTGAGCACGGAGCCTGGGCAGCCTAGGTCAAGAAGCACAACATGTGACCTGTCTCTGACCTTCTGTGCCAGGATGTGGCTCTTACTGGTGGCTGTGGGGCTCCGACCTCTCTTCTGTGTGCTGATGCTGTCTGACTGAGACCTAGGTCTCTGACCATGAGATCCCCTGTTCGTGGCCACAGAGTCCTTGTCACTCAAGCTCCCCTCAGGCAGGAGCATCTCTGTCTACACCCACCCATGGATCTCTCCCAGACACAGCCTGGCAGATTTGGCACTGTGTTTTCCCTGAGTCACATTCCCAGGCTGAGGGTCCTACTGACTTCCTGGGATTGGATTTGGAAACTGGAGGTTTCATTTCATGTGCTCTGGGCCTGGGGATGGGAGCCCCAGTGATATATCCAGCCAGACCCGCTATCTTTCCCTTGGTCCTCTACTGCTAACCCTCTTGCTGAAGGAACTCAGGAGAAGATCAGGGGAGGCGAAGCCTGAACAGATGGGGTGGGAGGGCACTCCACACCTTTCCTCTGGGGGAGGATAAGTCAATGGACCCTAGTGGACTCCAGTCCTGGTGGAAGAGATGGACTCCATAGGCTTGGAATAGGGACCTATCATCAGAGCCCTGGCGTCTCTATGGGAGGGAGGGTTTGGGCTGAAGGTGTAAAGTCTCATTCTTTTCAGGAACTGCCTGCAGCAGAATTATCCAGGGGCTGTAAAACAATCCCTGGCATTTGGAGGTGAGGCAGCACCCTGGAATATCCCAAGGAGAAAAGGCAAAGGTTGGGAAGATATGATAGCACCCAGGGTCAGGGAGTGAGTGGACCAGGGCTCCCTGTGGGTGGCACCGTGTCAGAGAACCAGGAGAAATCTCCAAGTCCCTTTGTGAGGCTCTAACCGCCAGCACAGCACACTGTGGGCCTCTCCTCACCTATAGCTCTGGCCTGTGACAGTTCTCAGAAATGCATCTCAGGGCATGACTCTGCTGCTCCAGTACTTGCTCATCCTCCTGCTTTATTTCTGCGTATATCCGTGAGCCCCAAAGAGTGCTGGTGCTCTGGGAAGGAGCTTTCGGGTTCTGTTCCACCCCAGAAAGCCAAGCTGGGGCATTTTAAAGCTGAGTGTCCCGTCTTGCCCCATGCATCATCCCTCAGCTTAGGGGGAGCCTCCAAGCACAATGAAGGAGGCTTCCCTGGCCTGCTGGGGACACTTGCAGGAGTTGATAAGGCCCCACGGCCTCCACTCTGGGATGGGGCCCTGGGTTTCAGGGTGCCATGTCTTGGGGGTGCCAGGCTTCAGGGTGCAGGTTTTGGAGTTCCAGTTCTTAGGGTACCATGTCTCAGATTCCAAGTCTTTGGGTCCTAATCTCAAGGTGCCAGTTCTTGGAGCACCAGCTTTGGAATGCCATGTGTTGGGGTACAATGTCTCAAGGTTCTGGGTTTGGGATGCCAGATTTTAGAGGTTCAGACTTTGGGTGCCTTATCTCTGGGTGCCAAGTCTCAGGGTGCTATGTCTCAAGGTGAAATTTTTTGGGGTGCTAGGTCTCAGGGTACCATATCTCAGGTTCCCAGGTTCTAGGGTGCCATGTCTCAGGCTTTAGGTCTTGGGGTGCCAGATCTCAGGGGTTCAGGTCTGAGAGTGCCTTGTCTCAGGGTGCCAGGTTTCAAGATGCGAGACTCCATCCCTGAGTAATGCTCCAAGCCCCACTCACCCGGCTTCATCTGTCCATGCCCACAGCCCTCTTGCCCTACCTCCTATGGAGCACAGAATCCTCCAGCTACCCTAGCTCCCAGGACCACCTCCAACACCAAGTTTTTACAGCTCCTCCAGGTTAGGGGCCGCCTGCTCTGTCCTGCTATGTTCCCAGTGGGCTCCTGTGAGTCTGTGAACACATAGAAGAGAATGGAGAGAAGGGTGGTTGAGTGGACTCATGCAAGCATCAACATTGGCCTTTCATCTGTCCATAAGCCCATCCAAACCATCTGGATACTGGGCCCAAAAGCTTCTTAGCAGAATTCCTCCCCCAAGTTGCCACACTGGCTCCTGTGAGTGGCACACCCACTTCCGAGGGACAACGCCCTCAGAGGTGCTGCCTGCCAAGGAGCAGAAGTTAATCTGCAGAGTGGGGTCACTGCCACGCGACGTTGGCAGCAGCTTAGGGCACTGAGGGCCAGTAGGGGCCCAGTGTGAGTGCATGCTTCACCCATACGGAGCCCACCCAGCAGCTCTTGTCCCTGGGAGGAAGCTAGGCTGACCTGACATGCTCTTTACCAAGCCAACTCCATGCTCTGGACTCACCCCGCCCTAGTTCTGCCTTTAGTAATAGGATGTGTCCAGCCCATCCCACCAGGCCCCTGGAGATGCAGACACACCCTGACAGGTCCTGACGTGGGTGCCAGACTGGTCCAGCCAGGCATCCTCCTGGGACACAAAATGGGACTTTTTGTCTCTTGGTTTAGCACTCACACCAAGCACTGCCATGTGCTGCTGGCTGCGGACTCCTGCTTCAAACAAAACAGCCCTAAGTCCCTGGGGAGTAACTCCTGCCAGGACACAGAGCTTACATCATGCAGCAGGAGGGTGCTGTGCCATGGCAGCAGCCCCGTGGTGAGGGGACAAGTTTGCAGGGCAGGTAAAGCCATGCAAAGGCCCTGAGGCATGTATGTAGTACTGAGGCCCAAGCAGGGGCTTCTGTGGGGAGAAATGCTGGACCCAGGGAGGTCCTTGAGGCCATGATGGCTGCTCCATGAACAGCTGCAGGGAAGATAGGGACAGCTCAGTCCTGTCGCCCGATGAGCTGAATCTGCTGTAGGGGGGTGTGATGTTGACTTAATCCCTCTGATTTTAGAAGGTTCTTCCTATAAACATGTTTGGAGTAAATAAATTGGAAAACCAGCTTTTAGGGGCTCTGGTCTAGAGGACCTCACCAGGCTGCTCTGTGTTTGGGGGTTCTCTCTAGGTAGCTGTCAGGAAGGCATAGCCCAGGGAGGTGGTGAGAGCTGCAAGGAGAATACCAGAGCCGGTGGGGGGTTCTCTCTGCTGTGTGGTGACTGGGCAGCATCTATACAAGCCTGATGTGGCCAGGGTTGTGGCTGAGCTCTGTTCTATAAGACGCCCAATCCAAGCTTGAGGTTGGGCCCTAAGCGAGGCCCCACATGGGCCTTTCCCTGCCTGGCTATGTCTCAAGTCCACATTCTCCAGGAAGAATCAAAAGAGCCCAAGGCTTGCTCAACACCGGGACAAAGTCCAGTCTGAGAGGCAGACAGTAGCCAGGGTGCAGGATGGGCTTTCCACCTCTAGGGCAATGTGGGGAGGCAAGGGCCCTGGGACACAGGGAGGGGGTGAGTTCAGGGAGGCGACAGGGCTGGAGGTGGCTGCAGCTGGATGCTGGGGGCCTAGGGCATTGTCAGCTCTAGTGCCCCACAAGACACTCTGCTTCAAGAAAAGGTGGGGCCACCCAGTGCCAGCTTCAGCTCCCTGGGGAGCAGCCCCACCTCCAAGACCATCAGCTTGGCCCAGGGAGACCCCCCTGGTAGGGATACAACCAGGATCCTTTCAGGATCAAGCCACACTCAGCAGTGAAGGGCGGGGAGCTTGTGCCTTCCCTTCCTGGAGAAATCAGGTTTACCACCTGCAGAGCGTCCTGCCAAAGTCCAACCTGTCTGAGTACGCAGCGGGGAAAGGGCTTCTTGCAAAGGCAGATTAGGAAAGATGAAAAGATCCATTTCTAAGAGCTTTTGGGATGACACAAATATGGCAAACCACCCATTCTGGCAGGCTCCATTCTTAGAGTTAGCTCAGAGGTTTGGCACATGGATCTGCACCCATCCTCTGCCCCCAACTCCCAGCAGATGTGGCCCCAGCAGGCAGGGCTGCCTGTGGAGGTTGCAGTGAGCCTGCCCACCCTGTGACTGGCAAGAACTCTGGCACAGCTTCACCGGCAGGGCCAAGGGCATGGCCAGTTGGTTTTGATCTCAAGCAGGCTGACTGACAGAGCAGGAGGGGTACAGGCTGCATCTGGATCCTGAAGGAGCTGCTTGAGGCACAGGGTCCAGGGCTGGGAGGAAGAGGATATGTGTACATAGGGAGATGCATATGTGGGTGTGGGCACAGGTGTGTGCAGGTATGTGTGCATGGAGTGGTGGTGTATGTATGTGGCTGTGTGTGTGTATGGGAGGGGTGCATGTGTGGGATGTGTACAGGCATGTATGGGTGTGTGTGCATGGGAGGGGACACATGTGTATATATAGGCATGCACAGATACTTGTGCCTGTGTGAATGTATGGAAGGGGGGGTGCATATGTGGGTGTGTAGAGGTGTACATAGACATGTGGGTATGTGTGTGCATGGGAGGGGGTGCATGTGTGGGTATGTGTAGAGGCATGCACAGATGTGTGTGCGTGGGAGGGGGCTCATGTGTGGGTGTGTGTACAGGTATGCACAGACGTGTGGGGGGGAGGGGGCACATGATGTGTGGTGCGTGTGTGTAGCGGCATGTGCAGGTATGTGTGCCTGTGTGTGTGTGGGAAGGAGCGCATGTGTGGGGCATTTAGAGGTGTGCAGAGAGGGAGTACATTTGCAAGCATGTACAGGTGTGTGCAGACATGTGGGAAAGTGTGTGTTGATTGGAGGGGACACATATGTGGGTATGTACAAGTATGTGCAGGTGCATGTGGTTGTGTGCACTTCCCTTGAGTGGTAGCTCTGATGGGTCCGAGATTTGAGCTTGGGGCCTGACTGAGATCTGCTCCCTCCTACATGGGACTTGGTCTGGGCTCCAGCCTCTGCCTCTTCTTGGGGTCCAGTGAACCCAGTGGCAAGGCCAATATTGACATCTGAGATCTGTGAGTGGGGAAAGATTTGTGGGTCCCAAACAGGAAGATGGGGCCTTAGGGCAAACCCCGAGGGGAGGAGCTTGCTCCAGGGCATGTGGCTGGGAGGCTGCAGAAGCTGCCCCTTGGCCATCCCTTTCAGGAGCTTGGCTAAGAGCCAGGTTGAGACCCCAGTGGGAATCTACCAGGCATGGCCAGGGCCAGGGCACGTACAGGCCTGGGGCATAAGTACTAACACTAGGGCCCCTGATGGCCTCTCACTGCTTCACAGAGGCCAAACCTGGAGGCCAGAGCCCAGAGAATGGCTGGTACCACTGGGTGAGGGACAGACCAATCACCTGCCTGTGTCCCCACCCCCACTGTGTGGGCAGCCTGGTACCTTGGGAAAGCCCCTCTTGCCCCAACCCTGGCTGCCCAACCCTCCAGCCTGCCCTCAGAGGGCCATGTCCAGGGGCCTTCTGTCCTCAGCCCAGGGTGTCTCCAGACCTGCAGGCTGCATGGAGCTAGCAGGCGCTGGCTCTGGCAGGGAAAGCAGGTGCCTCTCACAGCTGTGGCACGGGCCAGGCTCTCAGGGCAGAGCTGCTCCCAGGAGAGGCAGAGGCAGCCTCGACCTCCCAATGCCTATGGAGCTATTGTCAATCTGCTTCCAGGGCCCACAGCCCCCATGCCAGAATGGGGAGTTAAAGGAGACAGGACTGCCCACTCTCCTCCCAACATTGCATGGTGCCTGTCACTGTCACTTCGGGGAGGAGGTGTGGGGCTGCCCTTCTTGGGGGCACCACTTGCCCTCCAGAGCCGCTGGCATTGCTGCGCCCTGGGCTCTTGATGGTCATGTGAGTATGCCAAGGAGGAGGCACGTCTGTGCTGTTCTGGTGGCATGTGCACACATGAGTGCATGTGTGTGCTGAGAAGGCAGATTTAGCTGTCACGGCAGCACTGTATCTGAAAAGCTTGAGGGGCCCCGTGGTCAGGACCCATTGAACTGGACCCACTGCACTGAATGGACACAGGGTCTTGAACAGCTCTGTCTTCCCTGCACACACTAGCACTGATCCCTGGGCCACTCTAACACCTTCCTCTTTCCTCTCTGTGGCTCTGCGGCCTGGGCTCCACAGGGCTGGAATGGCATGGGGGCCTGTCTGATGCCTGTGTCCACGTGTGGCCACTGTGCAGCAGGTCAGCTGTTCTGCCAGGAAGGGCTCTCACCCTGCTGAAAATGCAAAGGTGAAACGATGCTCCCAACCATGCACATCACAGCAGTGAAACCCCAAAGGGGATCCTGCAGACCCCAGCGGCAACCCAACTTCTGCCACCTCAGGCTTCAAGACAAGGCCCGGTTTTGTGGTTTGCTGGAGCCACCTGCAGCTGGTTTCTGAGGACGGCACCTTCACACCCACCCCAGGTGACTCACCCTGGAGCCCATGTACACCCTGTGCTCTCCCCACATCCTGCTCTCCCTGCATTTGCTGTGGGGAGCCTCAGAGGCAGCTTCACCTCCCTCCTCTCATCTTCCAGCAAAGTGAGACTTTCCTTTGCTCTAATCTTGGTGAGATCTGACAGCATTGTCACATGGCTGCATCATGGTAGACCACTAGCCCTTGGTGTGAGCCTGCAGGCTGCCAGCCAATGATCCTATGTGTCTACACCTGGGTCTTTCTCTGTACTTGGAGAGCTGTCCACATCCATCCAAGCCTGACATCTTACTGCCACCCCAGAGGAGTACCTGCCACAGGTTCCCTGAGGCTGTTTCTTTAAAAATTAATAGGTTCGGGTGGCACCTGTGGCTCAAAGGAGTAGGATGCCAGCCCCATATGCCAGAGGTGGCAGATTCAAACCCAGCCCTGGCTGAAAAAACCTGCAAAAAAAAATTAATAGGTTCAATGTTTACTAAACATTTTGGATTTAGGGAATAATTGAGCAGATAGTACAGAATTCCCTAACACATACCCCACTCCTCCCAACCTACTCTAACAGGTTGCATTAGTGTGACATGTTTGTTATGACTGCCACATTTATATTAATTAAATCCCACCATTTACATGAGGGCACACTTGTGCTACTGCCCATTCTGTGTTTGGATACATAATATAATGTCCTGTCTCCATAGTTTTGCCTTTTCCTCAATGTTATTAGCATATAGTTGGTGTTCCAGATTGGTTTGTTTCACTTAGTAAAATGGATTTAAGCTCCCTCTTTGTCCTTCCATGGCTTGATAGCTCATTTCTCTTTAGTACTGAATACTATTCCACTGTCTGGATCTATTACTGAGTATTTATTTATTCATTTATTTATTTTGAAACAGAGTCTCACTCTGTCCTCTGGATGGAGTGCCATGGTGTCACAGCTCACAGCAACCTCAAACTCTTGGGCTCAAGGGATCTTCTTGCCTCAGCCTCCCAGGGTGCTAGGAGTACAGGTGTGAGCCACCAATCCTGGCCTAACCAACAACAATTCATAATCAGTTTATTATTTCTCCATTCACTGCTAAAAAAACATCTTGGCTGTGTCCACGTTTTGGTAATTATGGATAAAGCTGCTATAAAGATCTATGTGTAGGTTTTGTGTGAACAGGAGACTTCAACTCATTTGGGTAAATAGTAGGGAATGAGACTGCCAGATCACATAAGAGGCTGTGCTTGGTTTGGTGAGAAGCCACCAGTTGCCCTCCTCATGGCTGCACCTCTCTTTCCTAGCATCAGTGGGTGCTTGGAGCTTGAGGGGCTAAGTGCTCTCACTAGCATCTGGTGCGACCAGTGTCCTGGATTCTGGCCAATCTACTGGGTATGTGGTAGCATCTTAATGTCACCTTTGCTCAAGTTTCCCTGATGACATATGACAGGGAGCATATTTTCATGTGCTTATTTTTCATCTGCATCTCTGGTGAGGTGTCTGTTTAGATATGTCGTCCATTTCCATTGGATTGTTTGTTTTCTTATTGGGCTTTAAGAGTTCTTGGTAAGCTTCAAATATAAACCCCTTAAGTGTTTTGAAAATATTTTCTTTTAAAGAGAAGAGGTTTATAATTTTAATGAAGTCAAACTTATCGATTTTTTTCTTTTATGGATCATGCTTTTGGTGTTATATCTAAAGTTTCACCACTGTTCCTAAGGTCACCTAGATTTTTGTCCATTTTACCTTCTAGAAGTTTTATAGCTTTGTGTTCTACATTTGTTTGGTCCCACTGAATCAAGTCCTGCCTACCCTGAGCAGACACTCTTGCCATCCAGCAAGGCCAGTGGACTAAGGAGCCCTCATGTGGCACAAGGTTTTGGGTATGTTAGAATGCACCGGCCAGGGTCTTGCATGTAGAGATGCAGGTGTGCAGCTCTTTATTAGGCCAGAGAGGCTGTAGCCAAGCACACAAGATTGGGGGTGAAGCCTGCAGAGACAGGTAGGGGGCTCTGGCTGGGAAGATCTGATGGGGCAGGGCAGGTGTCTGGGCACAGATGTGGGACAGTGGGGGTCCCAGGAGGTCTCAGACCACAGTGGTACCCAGAGGAAGCTGTGTGTGCTCAGATAAGCCCTCCTGTCTGTACCCCAGCAGCCCCAGCCATCCCAGTCATCCTAGTCTATCATCTCCTAAGCCATTGCTGGGTCCCATCAGGGTACTGACCCTGACCACAGAAGCCAACACTCACAGCCTCATGTCTGACCAGTCCACAGGCAAAGACCTGGGAATGCCATGTGCTACTGTTTTGCCTGCTGGGCATCAGGCAGTTCATGCACTAGCTGGTGACCCCGGTCTCCTCTCCCAGCTGTCAGCTTGCCAAATGGAGAATCAGCACAGGGTGTTCCAAAAGTTGCCATACACAGGGAAAATGGGAAATTATAGCTAAGTGTACCTTTATTTACACAACATTCATTACAAAATATTTTCTACATGTTGGCCATCTACATACATTAGGCGAACACATTCCCAGGGGTCTCTTACTATGGGAGGCTGTTAATGTTTCCTGTGTGGAGACTTTGGGACACCCTGTGGTTCTGGGGCTCCTTTGAAAAGCAGTAGCCCCTGCCCCTGCCTAGCTGGAATCTAGCTACCCAGTTCACACACTGCTCCCAGTGGGCCCTCAGTGCCCAGCCTTGCTGTGCCCACATGGACACTCCCTATAGCTGCGTGACAGCACTGTCTTCTCCACACCCTATACAACTTTTTGTTTCACCTGAAGTTTGCAACCGTCCTTTGCTGTTGCTCACTCTGGCTCTCTCATCCTCTCCAGGGGTTTCCGCCAATATCCTCCACTCCCTGGGTGCTCCTTTTTCGAATCTTGGGTCTCTCTTGGGAAGTCCCTCTTTTTAGGGAACTCGTTCTCCTGGAGTGTCCCCAGTTCCTTCCAGGGATGGAGAGAGATCCTGGCCCCAAGGCCCACCTGAGGTGCCCTTAGGACATGAGTGGGACTCAGGCTGCAGGTGCCCCTTCTGTGTGGACAGTGGCAGGGTTTGCACCTGGGCTGCAGAAGGCTTCCTCTGTCCTGGCTCCCTCTGCCAAGCCTTCTCTTCCATAACAGATCTGCCTTGTCCCAGGCCACCTGGTCTGGAAACTCCCACTGAATTCTGGGAACGGCTGGTGGCAATGTGTGAGCCTCAGAGTCTGGATTCTCTGGCCACTCCCCAGGGACGTGATGAGGGGGCTCACCTATGTTGTTCCTCTCTTTAAGTTTTCGCTCCTAAATTTTCTTAGTCTTTTCCTCTATATTCTGAGAGAATTTCTTATCCTCTCAATTCCTCTGTTGAGTTTTTAATTTCTGCTGTCATATTTTGGACTCCCAAGAGGTCTTTAAATCTCCAAATATACCTTCCTTCCAAGGCAACACATCTTTTTCCCGCAGGCCTACATCCCTTCACCTGCTCTGGGTGCTGCCTGTGACTTGGTCCCTGGGCCCCACACCCCAACACCCCCCAGGCCTCAAGTGTGGGGAGTCGCATGCCAGTAGCTAAGAGAAAATTAGGGTGCCAGTGTTGGGTTCCTCCTTCCTGCTGACTAGGCTAAAAACCTGAAAATAAGGACAGTAAAAACGCCCTCCTCCCTTTTGTTTTCATTGGATTTGAAAATAAAATCAATTTACCTACTCCAAGAAATCTCATTTTCATCTTTATGGCAGCCCCAAGCCCTTGAAGTTGTTACCCTTACTGCAAGGGTGGGACAGCCTTCTGCATAGTGGCCAGGCAGGCATGCAGACCATGGGCTGCCAGCTCCACATCAGGGTTGTCCCTGCTCTGCAGTGAGGTTCACCTTGCTGGAGGTCCCGGCCCAGCCTTCCTGAACTTAGGGTAGATGGCAGGCTTTGGACACACAGGAAGCTTGGGAAAGACGCTGTGTGGTGCTTTCTGTCTTCCCAGCCCTTTGTCCTCTCGCTTGGATGCATAAATACCAAGAATCAATACTCCCGACTGCTTCCTGCTGCTGCATCCAGACACAGTCATAAGAAAGTCCCAGCCTCAGTCCCGGGACAGTACCAGGAACTTCTGATAGTGGTGGCTGCTGTGCCACGTGGATGGGCACAGGCTGGGTTAACAATGGCCTTGGGACGTTGCCTACACATTTTATCTGCACAAAAGAACTCAGAGAAAACAGCCTGCTGGACTTTTCACAGGACAGGATGAAGGTCGATGGCATTAAAGCGGCTGCCCTGTCATCCATCTGCCCTTTAGAGGCCCAACAAGCCCCACCCAAGGAGGCATATGCTTGTCAATCTCTCAGTGTACCTACAGTGCTCACTGTCAGCCTCCCAACTCCGCCAGTATGTATCCCATTCCTCACAGCAGCATCTGGTGATGTGACTAATGTTTTGTAGTCTTAAAACTTAAATTACCTAAAGAGGAATGTCATTTTTGACTTGTCCAGCCTTTCCAGCCATGGGGGCCGCCATCACCTTGTTTCACAGAAAGATCATCATGCACATGCCGCTCTGGGGCCTCCCCCAATTCATACAGAGAAAGGAGGGAGTTGGCGGGGCTGCTGGCTGTATGCCCTGGGAGCCGGGTCCTGAAGCTCCGGCTGGCATGTCTTTGCTCCTCTAGGGTGTTAGCTGTTTTGCCAGGTGCAGGTGTCAGAGATGGGTGCCACCAATCCCATGGCTGGACGGGGCCTGAGCAAGTGTCTACCCTACCCTGCCTGTCAGGAGTGGCCTCTGCTCTCCTCTGAGGTTCTGCCCTGGCTGCCCCTCCGGTGTCCTTGGGGATAATAGGAACTGCCCCACAGTGGCTGTAGGTGACATGCGCACCTCCATGGGTGCTTTCTGCAGCCCCAGTGACTGCTCATTCACTCTGAAGAGGAGAGACTGGGTAGAGAAGGCAGGTCCTAGGAGGCTACAGAGCTCAGGGTCTGCCAGCTGCTGCCCTGCACTCCGTGCCCCATGCTGGTGGGGCCAAGAAGTACCTAGAACTCAGGATATTCCTGCCTATCTGCCACTTAGGGGCTATTTTGGGTAATTTGTTCAAAATATGGAGATATGAATGCACCCTGAGTGAGCCAAGGTTCTAGTGCTGGAGGCACCATCTCCTGCAAGGATGTGTTTCTGGCAACTTTGCCTACAAGGGGCGCCTCACGTGGGACTTTGTCCTGCTTGTCTGAAGCTTTTGCAGAACACCCGTGTTTGGTTGTTGATAAACCAAAGGAAAAACAAGGAGTTCTAAGCCTTTACGATTAGCTGAAACATCTTTCATAATTTTTACTTTAAAATAGACGATTTTGTAAGGGCAAGAAGGAAGAGAGGAAGGAAGCATTGCAAAGTGAAATGTGAGAGGCCTGAGGCAAGACCAGGGCCCGAGTCAGGAGCACAGACTGTTTGGAGAACACGGGCCCCTGCCAGGAACCCCCAGTGTCCCACACACAGACAATTCGCCAGTTTAAGAGAAGCCACAGGAATTGACAAGATTCCCGATAGACCCATTTTCCTTTCTTGCCCATATGATGGAAGAGAACAGAAAGGAAGATCCTTATTCATAGCTTATACAAATCGTACATTTGTCAAGATTTTCTGTTTATTTTTGATTTTCAGCATTTTTGACTACTAAATGCCTGTAGGAATGATTTTCTTTATATTTACCTTGCTTGGGGATTCCAGAATTTCCCAGTTCTGTAAAGGAGTGTTTATAGATTTCTAAAATCTATAAAGGGTGTTTTCTGTAGGTTTATGTTTTTCACCAAACTGGGGACACTTTTGGCTATTATTTCTTCAAAATCCTTCTACATCAGCCTCCCTCCCTCCTTCACAACCTCAACTACATGTATGTCAGACCTGTTGGCACTGCTCCACTGACCGACCACAAAGACTCTGGTCTTTTTTTTTCTTTTTTTAAATTGAGATATAATCTTACTTTTTCACCCTGGGTTGAGTGCTGTGGCATTATAGCTCACCGCAACCTCAAACTCTTGGGCCCAAATGATCCTTTTGCCTCAGCCTCCCATGTAGTTGGGAATACAGGTGCCTGAAACAATGCCTGGCTATTTCTTTAGAGATGAGGTCTCACTCTTGCTCAGGCTGATCTTGAACTCCTGAGCTCAGGCAATTCACCCGCCTAAAGCTCCCGGAGTGGTAGGATTATAGGCATGAGCCACTGAGCCCAGCCTGACTCTGGTCATTTTTTAAAATCTTTCTTTTGTGTTTTTCAGATCAGATAATTTCTTTCTTTTTACTTTTGCTTTTTTTTGAGATAGGATCTTGCTCTTTTGCCAAGGCTGGAGTACAGTGACTCAATCACAACTCTTTGAAACTCCAGCCCCTGGGTTCAGTGTGTCCTCCCCATCTTCCTCACTCAGCCCTCATAGAGTCGGTGTTAACAGCATGGGTACCGACCTGACTGGGTGATTTCTGTAGGTCCATTTTGCAGTTCATAGCCTCTCCCATCCTGTCTGCTATTAAGCCATCCTTTGACTTTCATTTCCAATATTGCATACTTTAGTTGTAGAGTTTCATTTGGTTCTTTTTGGTAACTTCTATTTTAGGGGTCAGCAAACTCTAGCCCATGGGCTGACCACTTGCTTTCATAAGTGGAATCTTACTAGAACATAGACATGCCCATTTGTCTGTGTGGTGGCAGAGCTGAGTAGTTGTGAAGTAGACTGTGTAGCCCACAAAACCTAAAATATTTACTGACTGAACTTTAGGAAAAAATGTTCCATTCCACTGCTCAGATTTATCCTATTTAATTGACTACAAGTGTATTTTCCTTTAAATTCTTGAACATAGTCATAGCTGTTTAAAAAATCCTTATCTGGTAATTTCAATGTGTGGATCATCTTGAGGGCTCCACTGTTTGATTTATGGATTGCCCTATTTTCCTGTTTCTTCATCCATGTAGTGATGTGGAATGGTATCCCGGACCTTGTGACAACACACTACAGAGCCCTGAGCTCTGCAGGCTCCTTGGGGAGCCCCATACTTCCTGGGTCACTGTCTTATGTTGTGGTCACTGTCTTATGGTTCCGCCAGAAAGAAGGTTGACTTGAGCCGACTCCCTGGGTGGGGCCACTGGGATCTATGCAGTCCCTTCAGTTTGCTGAGTGGGTGCCTGTCCTAAAGCCCTAAGAAAGCAAAGCTTAAAGCCTGTGCTCTTTTGTATGTGATGGGCCTCTAGGGTGAGGGTGAGGCTGAGGCGACATCCTGGCATGGACTGAGGCCGAATGACCATTGGCTTGGAAGGCTTGTGGGTCCTATTGCTGTTAGCAGGGTAACCATGCACAGCACGACGGTCTGCTTTAGGACAAGTCGAAGGCTTTGTTCTAGACAGCAGTGCATCCTGAGTCTCTCTGGGGCTTGGAGCTGAGTGTGAAGGCCCATTCTTCCCTCTTCTGCTTGTCCGCACCACTCTGCCCAGGACCAGTGCTTCTGCCTTGCTCTTCTCACCCGGCCCTGGAGGATGCTCTGTTGGCCACCCAGGTCCTGGTTGCAAGGTATTGCCTGAGACCCTGGAGCAGGTCCCCACAGTGTGGCAGGTGATGGAGTGGTGACAAGGGTGGGGACTGGCTCAGAGGGACACCCAGGGCATCTTTGAGGAAGGCAAAGGGTGTCTGGGGCAAGCTGATGTAGGACAAGACACTGTGCTTTGCTTCCTTCCATCCTCATTCCTATTGCCCAAAAAACCAGCAACTTCCATTTTTCATTTATTTATTCTTCTTTATTGTGATAGAGTCTCACTATTACCCTGAGTAGAGTGCCGTGGTGTCACAGCAACTTCATATTCCAGGGCTCAAGTGATCTTTCTTCCTCAGCCTCCCTAAGTAGCTGGGACTACAGGTGCCCGCTACCATGCCTGGCTAGTTTTTCTATTTTTAGTAGAGACAGGGGTCTTGCTTTTGCTCAGGCTGGTCTCGAACTACTGAGGTCCACCTGCCTCAGCCTCCCTTACAAGTGTGAGCCACGATACCCAGCCTTCCATTTTTCATTTAAAAGTGGACAAGAGTTGCTTGAGTTTTGTAAATGTACAATGTTTGAACATCCTGTGACCTGTGCACAAAAGAGCCTGTTGTCTCCGTGTCTGTGAATATCCTTGCATGGGGAGCAGGAGGCAGCACCCAGGAGCCGCAGCTCCATCCTGCCTCTCATTCACTGAGCCACCCTGGTGAGGGACAGGGGTAAGTCTACTGGGATTGCAGGGCTAGCACTATAAATACCTCCCCCTGGGGTGGAGCTGACACAGTTAGCAGTTAGCACACCTCCTGTATTGAGGGCAGAGGGTGGGGGCCTGCTGGATTTGTGGTGGGGATGAGGGAGGGTGGGACCACATGTGTGTCTGTGATTGTCTGTGTCTCTGTATGTGTTTCTGTGTGCTTGCATGTCAAGGCGTATCTCCGTGTAGCATGTATACATGCGTATGTTTGAGACCATCTTGCCCCATCCCATGAGCTGTCCCTGTGCTATCTCAGGCCTCCCTACAGGTCTCACTGTGATTCTAGTTGATTTTTAGGCGGACCTTAATCACTGAGCCTTGTACATGTTAAAGTAAAACTAAGGGATTTACTGTGCTGCTGCCTTGAGCAGACTCCACGAAATCCTGCATCACCTTGAAAGGTCCTTGGGGACAGTGGTGGCTCTGGCCAGCAGAGGCCGCAGGCCGAGGCTGGGCTCTGAGGGTCCTGATAAGCAGCCCATGGCCATCAGAGCCCCCAACAGGCCAGAACAGAGCTCATTCTGGTGCCTGCTGTGGAGCTGGCCACTCAGCAACTGACCTTCACCTCCAGGCGGAGGGTTTGTAATTAGAGCTAAAGGCACCTGCTGGCCTGTTGTTACCACCTGCAGGCCCTGCCATTCTGTGCTTAATTAGCTGTGACTCTCCAGGCCTGGGCAATCAGTTACTCCTGGGCTTTGGATGTCCCCTTGTTGGTGTCTCCCAAGTGGAGGGCATGCTGGCTGCGGCAGGGGCACATGGGACACATGGGACACTGTCCATTGCCAGCCTCCTCATTCTTGATGCACTTTTACTTTGTCCTCTGAGGGGTTCCAGGGGCCTCTGCACAAGTAAGCTGCTCTTGGTGGTGTTGTCCATGGTGGGCAGGGGAAGCTGGTTTCCTCCACCTGTGCCCCCCAGCAGGTAGCTCTGTGCCTGGCAGGTGTACAGGGGACTGCTCCTGCTTGCTCTGCTGTCTCTCAGGCCTCAAGCAGCCTCAGCCCTTCACAGCTTATAGGGTTAGGTTTTCCAACTGACCTGGTGGACTTCGCTTCGGGGCAAGGCAGCATGGTGCAGCTGTCTTCCACGTCACAGCCACTGGCTCAGAAGCCTGTGTTTGGGGACCTGGTCCTGCCACTGAGATGCCCAGAACTGGACTCCAGGTCTAGAGCTATGGTCCCCCATCTGGACTCTGGGTTGTCTGGTGGTTTAAGGAGACATCATATTTAGACAGGGATAGTCACAAGATGCCACCCTGCCACCATTTCAGGCCCTGTCAGCCTCCCTCCCTTCCTTCTCTCTTCCCCTGGAGGCCAAGGAAGCTGCCCTGAGACGGAATAGACAGTTGCCAGACTAAAAGGGGCTGATGCTATTGGGTATAGGGAAGTAGTCAGGCAGGCCAGGGCATAGGGAGCCTATCTACACAGTGGTCAGGACCACAGTCTTATCCCTACCCCAGGCAGGTGCAGACTCCAGCAGGAAGTGAGAGTGTTGAGACAGGCCCCAACCCCAGGGCTGCGTGCATGTGGATGCTCTGTCTAGGCCACGCCTTGTTGCTAGGTAGTCTACCCCTGCCCACCCACTTGGCCCCAACTCCTAAAATGCCCAGCAAATGCTCAGTGCTGAGCTGCCAGCAAATCACCACTTAGAATCATTCAGATCTTCAATCAGCCAATTACATTGTGAGCTGACACTGAACACACCCTGTGGGAGCCCCAGCCTTCTGGGTGGGGCTAAGAATGTACAGGTCTGAACTATCCCTCCCCCCAACAACGTCCCAAATAATTGAGGGGTCTGCAATGCCTATGCAGGAGAGGGGACTGAGCTGGGGGAAAGAGCAGATGCCCAGGAGACTGTGCAGCCCGCGGAGGCCAAGTGGACAGCAGAGGAAAAAATAGGGGCCCAGAAGCTGCTGCTTACAGTCCAGCACAGGCCTCCAACCGGGAAGAGTGGGAGGGAAGCAACATCCACCCAAATCCAGCTCAAAGGAAGACGCTCCAGCCCCAGAGGAGACAATCAAAGTTGGGAGGTCTGTACAGGGCTGTTGGTGTTAGGCATGGATAGGAAGGAACAAGATAGGAAGGAACACTGCAGCCACAGAAGGACCAGCATGAGGCAGGCACTGGAATGCAAGACCGTAAGACCGAAAGACAGGATGTGGCAGGGGCTTCACACCAGGGGTGCAGCAGGGGATCTTGCACAGGGCTGGGTGGCCACAGCAGGACAGGAGAGGGAGAGCTCTGAGCCTAGCCTCTGGAAGGATGAAGGATTCACGATACCCACTAAACACAAAGGGAGGACAAAGAAAACAGAGTGAGCAAAGAAATAGCTCAGGTGAGGGGCACCAAGTTCCAGAAGCAGAAACTGCAGCGTGCTGCACAGGGGTCAAAAGCTCAGCAATTTTCCTAGTAAGGGGGGTGGGTGGGGGCGAGGCTGATGACACCCCTCCTGGGACAAGTAGGGTACAACTTCCCTACACACAAACAAGTGACCGCAGGGTGGACACATGAAGCCAGGTTGGACCGAGCCCCCTAGCCCCCCTCTGGGGTCATGTGCCCACCAGAGGCTCTTGGTGGCACACGACCCCAGAGCACAACCCGGCCACACCCTGCACAGAAGCAGAGGCACCAGCCCTCTGTACCTGCAAACATAGCACCAGGCCAGAGTCAGATTCAGAGGTTGGGGCCAAGGTGAGGATGGGTTTGTGTCCTGGAGGGATTTGGCTGGTGGGTGGCCTTGTCCATAATGCAGATGAGTGGACACCAACTGGCAGCTGAGGTCCAGGTGCCAAAAGCTGTCCTGGATGCTGCTGGGACCCACTCTTGGCATAAGGGGTTTGAGGAACCTGCATGGGAAAACTGTCTCTGTGAGGTTGAGTAAGGCCTTTTGACTCAATATTTTTTTTGTTAAGTTCAAGGAAAATTAAAATGCCTTTTATTATAAAAATGCCTTTTATTATAAAATGCCTTTTATTATAAAAATAATAAATGATGAAAGTTCAATAGAAAGCATACTAGTAAGAATGACTTTTTAAGGCATGAGACAAAACACAGATGCCATAAAACAAGACTGAGAAGTCTAACTGTAAAAACAGACATCTACTTGTAGCAAAATAACATAAACAAAGTCAAAAGAAAAGCAACAATACCTTTGACAGTGAAAACACACCTGTACCTGAAAACACAAGCAAAGGTTTGATTTTTCTAGTTTATGAAGAATCTTGTGTCAGCAAGAAAAGGATTAGTCCCCAGGCCAGGGGCCAGCAAATTCCTTGAATGGTTATTCACAGAAAACGGAAGTCATGTCTCTCAAACATGACAGGGCACTCAAACCTCCCTTCTAAGGAGAGGACATTAAGTCACACTTACCAGCCTATAGGAAGAGGGGACAGGTTGCCCCACCAGGACATATGCACCCACCCTATGGATGCTGGTGTTCATGGGTACAGCATGTGGGCAGGTGCTCTCCTGACCTGGTGATGGCAAGACATTAGAAACAGTCTTCTCCCATCTACATGGCATTTGCTCATGTGTGTAGACCTTTTTTCTCAGTAGGTAAGAAGATCAGCTTTCTTCATGAACTTTCAGGACTGACTTCTTAGTAAGAGCACTTGGTCTGAGGTCAGCCTATCCCTCACCACCCATCCACATCCAAATTAAAATGATCTTACTGAGACTAGTTGTCACAATAGGAGTGTTCTGGTACCGAGGACAGCTCTGAGCTCCTAAAGTATAAAGTTTGTTATTGTTGTCTTCAAAGATAACCCTGCCCTGGCTTGCCCTGCCTTACTGGCCTTGAGTTGTCCAAACCAGCTTTACAGTGGTCACAGCCTCCTTGGATCTCTAATAGAAGAGATTGTGACTACAAGACCCAAGGCCTGGTGTTTGCAGGCTACCCAGGCTGTGGGGGTCTGGGCCGAGGATGCACCATCTCCATAGTCCCTGGGTTTTAATCTTCAGGGAGACCCATGTGGCAGCTACTGTGGGCCCGCCCCTGTTGTTCCATGAACTTTATGGGGCAAGCAGGCAAGGATAAGTGAGCAGGCCTACTGGAGAGAGGCAACTTGTAGAGAAAGAGGTGGCCTGGGCACATGCATGACTGCTGGGGAGCTAGGCAGCCTCCCAGGGGCCATGCATGGCAGGGGATTTGTTGGACAGTGGTGGGAGCACAGCTAAGAAGAGAGGTGGGAGACCCGGTCCACTCTAGTGGCAGGTGGTGAAGGCTGGGCCAATGGGACAGGCTGGACTGCTTAGGCATCAGCTCCTGGCCAGCCAGTTCAGCCTTAGGAAGGAGCAGTGGGCAGCTCCAGGTACAGGAGTTGGGAACCTAGGCCTTGGACAGCATAGAGGGCAGGGTCTAGAGTCTACCACAGCATGGCTTCCACAGACTGAGACCTCTCAGAATGCAGATTTGGAGCTGGCCCACAGCTCTCAGGGTTTCTCCAGCTACCTGTGCAGAGGATGTGGCCATTGCACCTCCCCAGGGCTGGAAGACACCCTCAGGCCAGGTCTGCCCCTGATAGCCACAGGGATGGGGACCTGGATCCTAGAGCAGAAGGGACATCTACATGCCCTCCTAGGGCGCCGGGGTGACAGCAGAGCCGGGGCAGGGGTTGGTTCTCAACCATACTTCAGCTTCTGCCAACCAGCCTCAGAAAAGGCCTGACAACTTCCAGGGATCCTGTCTTCCCTATTCCCCAGAAGCAGCCCCAGGTCTGGCACATGGGACCTTGGGGTTGCCTCCAGTTACCTGGGTGCCACCTCCCTGCTGCTCCAGTTGACATTTATGAGAACTTTTGGGGGTTGGTGCCAGGCTAGAGGAGCAGTGGGGGCACATGGGGGCAAGGGGTCTGCCACAGGGCCTCAGATCCTAGAAGCATCAACAGGTCCTGGGGTCCTGAGGTTGAGGTGCAGTGCTGGGGGTGACGGGGAGACTTGAGTGCTAAGCAGGTGCAGACCTGGGGAGGACAGCGAAGATGATGGCGCTGTTGTCCCATGGGCTAGTAGGGACCCTACAGGACCCCAATAGTGTACTTTGGGGTCCTGTAGGGTCCCACCGCCCCTCCAAGCTCACCAGAAACTCTATGGGGACAAGACAGAATGAGCAGGACCCGTGTTCACTGGAGCCCTTTCTTTCTATGCTGCTGTGTGCTTAAATGGGGTCTCGGCTATCTCAGGAGACAACTTTCCTTTGAATTTCAAGGAAGATTTTTAATAAACAGAAGCTTAGAGAATGAAAAAATAATTGTCCCACATATTGTTTAAGCCAAAGAAGTCAACCTTGCTAATCAACATTCTGACTATTACAAACTGGTTCTCAGAAGGGAATTTTCATCACTTCTTTTTCTGAGTTCAAATGAAATGAAGGTATGGCCCAAATAGGTCAGCGCCTCTGTGCTCTGAGGCCTCTCAGGGGACCCGTAAGAGGCTGCCATCAGCCCCTGGGGAGACCTGTAGACCTGCAGGGCAGCATCCATGGGGGCCTCCAGACACCTCAGGAGCAGCTGCAGGCACAGGGGTGAGGCTCAGCTGCCAGGCAGGAATCAGCAGCACCCTGTGCCCCAAAGGAAAGCCACCAGGAAGGCCTGTGGGTCAGAGACCCAGCCCTCAGTGTGAGAACCTGTGCTGACACCCCCTTCTCAGCCCTCTTGGACTCCCTGAAAAGTGGGGGGCAGTCTGGGCAGCCTCCAGCCTGAGCTCCATGGCTCCGACCCCTCTCACTCTGATCACCCAAGGCCGCCAAATCCCCAACCTCTCCCAGTGTGCCCTCCGCTGTCTCCCCTCCCCCATGGCCCCCTGACACTCTCCCCTCCCCCGCAGTGTTCCACCTGTCCCACAAGATCACCAGCGTGGTCCCTGAGAGCGCTCTGCTCATCGTGCTGGGGCTGGTGCTGGGTGGCATCGTCTGGGCGGCCGACCACATCGCCTCCTTCACACTCACACCCACCGTCTTCTTCTTCTACCTGCTGCCACCCATCGTGCTGGATGCTGGCTACTTCATGCCCAACCGGCTCTTCTTCGGCAACCTGGGCACCATCCTGCTGTATGCGGTCGTTGGTACCGTGTGGAATGCGGCCACCACTGGGCTGTCTCTATATGGCGTCTTCCTCAGCGGGCTAATGGGTGAGTCCCTGCCCAGCACAGGCTGGGGACAGAATACAGGCCCAGCTTCACTCACACGGAGCTATCCCAGGCAATTTGTTCCAGGGTCCCTGGACCAGTGGGTAGGTTGGGTACCCTTCCTCCCATGCTCATAGGGGTGGGTCTGAACACTCTGACTGCTATGTCCCCAGGGCCAGAGCCCCACACAGGGTGGCCCAGAGATGGGCATGCCCCAGGAGCAGGTGCAGGTGTTTCTGCCCAGTCCTACACGGTGCTACATCCCCCACACTGTTCATCCCACACAAGTGCCTCCTGCACCACTGTGGCCACTTACTGTGGGTTATAGAGCCCCCATCCTCTGAGCTTCCCTGGACCTGAGCCAGACACATGGCCACACATGGGGCCCTGAGGGTCCAGCTGGGCTGTGGCCCCTCCAGATGGTCTGAGAGTGGCAAAAGTACATTTCTACAAAACCTTTCCACATGTGGGGCAAGGAGGGGCAGAGCAACAGCAGGGGAAAGCTGCCTGGAGGGGGTGCATGTTGTCCTGTCTGTCCAGTCCTGCTCATCCACCCTAGTGCACCAGGTACCCCTGGCTTGTCTGGCAGCCCCTCTGGCCCAGAACTCTTCAGCTGCTCCTGCAAGTCTGGGTGGGACATCAGGGATGCAGCCCCCAGGGGAGCCTCATCCCCTGCTCAGCACCTAAGCTTTCTGCACCTGCTGCAGCCCCTTCACCTTGGGACTGGACCCCAGAGGGACTCTGCTTCCCTCCAGGTGTACCCTGCATGCAGGGCTCTTTCTTCTTCAGATAAATGGGCCCCCTAGGGTGGCACAGTCTTCCCTGGAGAGATGTGGGACGCCTGGGGAAGGCACATGGGAAGTCATGTGAGACATGTGGGAGACACATGAAAAACCAGGGGAGCCATGTGGGAGATGTGTGAGACTAGAAAACGTGTGGGACACAGAGGGGCATGTGGAAGGCCTATGGGAGACATGGGTGGCTGTGGGGTGCTTGTGAGGACACAGACCCAGCTGACAGCAGCCTGAGGCTGCCCCATGAAGGACAGCCTGGTCTGGTTGAGGAGAGGTTAACAGCCTGCCCCTGGCCCGGCTCTCCCCTGTGGGCAGCAGGTCCTTTGAGGCCCCATGGCCCCCTTGCATCTTCCAGGCGAGCTGCAGGTGGGGCTGCTGGACTTCCTCCTGTTTGGCAGCCTCATAGCAGCTGTGGACCCAGTGGCTGTCCTGGCTGTCTTTGAAGAGGTGCACGTCAATGAGGTCCTATTCATCATCGTGTTTGGGGAGTCACTGCTGAACGATGCTGTCACCGTGGTGAGTGTGTGATGGGTGGGGCTTCAGAATGGACTGGCCTCTCAGTGTCTGCCTGGGCCACACAGCCACCTCCAGGTGCTCTATGCAGCTGCAAGTCTAGTCCCCAGCCTGCTGACCCAGCATGATGTGATTTCAATTGGGCCCCTTTTCCTCACAGCAGGGTCCACACCTCCTAGGTAGGGTCTTCAGCCTTATATCTGCGGCTGGTGCCAACCAGGCGTCATTTCTTAAAAGGCAGATGAGTAAAGCACAAAACACAACAAAACCTCAGAAGAACCGTGTGAGTCCACTGTGAGTACCATGCAAAGTGCTGCAGCCAGGCTGCTTAGCTCGCAGACGCTGGGTCTTCGCAGTCCTGTGCCACATGTCTCCAAAACTGGGTCCTCCTCTTCTCCCACCCCACTGACCTCATGCTAACTAGTAACCCTCCAAAGGCCCCATCCGGAAACAACCATGTTCTGAGGCCAGAGCCACCTCATTACAGGGCTGGGCAAAGCACGTTAAGCCTGTGACAGGAACTAGGGGAAGAAACCTGCTCAGAGCTAAATGTGGACCTGGGACGTTGTAGGGGCCCATGCCCCTGAGCCCTGAAGCCTGTTACCGTGACTTAGAGTGAACAGTTTTCTAAAACATGGGGCGTGTCCTTGGGCCTCACAGTGGCCCTCCTGAACTTATAGCCATTTCTCTAGGAAGTGCAAAGACTGGGGCAGAGTTACCTCTACAGCAAGAAGCTGCTGGACTGGCCTCAATAGGTCCTCCAGGGCTACAGCCCCCCAGGCAGCCCCACCTGCCCTGGTGCCCTCTGCGTGGGGCCCCGACACCCTGAGGAGGAAAGCGCAGGCTCAGCAAACACTACTGTCTCAACCAGCGCAGGATGAGGCTCCCAGGCTTTTTGTCTCAAGGTCTGGGTGGGATGTGGTTTAAACATCAACATGCAAAGACCTCAGGGGTGAGCTCCCATCCATTAGAAACAAGATCCTGGGTTATTCTCTGTGCCTGAGTGAGAAGTAAAAGGCAACAGGTAGCTTGATGGTGACCCCACTGGCCTAAGGTAGGAAGAGGCCAGCTTTGCTTCCCAAGTCTCTGCTTCCTCCCAGAAAGTTCTCTGCCTCCTGTATCCCACCTGCTAGCTTGCCTGTGCCTTTTCTTGTGACAGTCATCCCATGATGATGTCCTTCTTTTTGTTTTTGAGACAGAGCCTCAAGCTGTTGTCCTGGGTAGAGTGTGTGGCATCACAGCTCACAGCAACCTCCAAATCCTGGGCTCAAGCGAGTCTCCTGCCTCAGCCTCCCAAGTAGCTGGGACCACAGGCGCCTGCCACAACACCTGGCTATTTTTTGGTTGAAGCAATCATTGTTGTTTGGTGGGCCTGGGCTAGATTTGAACCCGCCACCTTAGGTGTACGTGGCTGGCACCTTAGCCACTTGAGCCACAGGCGCTGAGCTGATGATGTCCTTCTGACAGCCTTTGATAGCTGTGGGCCCCACAGTCAGGCCCAAGTCCAGGGAGCCTTGGGGCCTAGATGTGGGGTGTTGATCCTGACCGCTGGTCTGGCTTGTTTGTCCCCTCAGGTCCTGTACGACGTGTTCACATCTTTTGTGGCACTGGGTAGTGACCAGGTGACCGGCGTGGATTGCGTGAAAGGCATAGGTGTGTAGCTGGTGGGGCCTTCTCAGCCCACCTTCAGGCCTGTCCACTGAGACAGTAGGCAGGCTTGCTGCCCCAGGCGGGCTCTCTTGGCATCCCTGCCATTCCTGGGACTCAAAGCCCATGTAGGACAATGTGTTTTCACTCAAAGCTATCATGCCAGTTCCCCTCCCAGCGCAGTTCACAAACACGATTTGATGTGGGTCCTGCCTGAAGAGTCCTGAGTCTTTCACTGGGCAGAACTGATCTTCCCAGAGAAAGACAACTGGACAGGGTCTGAGGCCACAGGAAGCCTCACAATAGGGGCTGAGTCTGGCGCAAGGACTAGGCCTTGTCTCTGAAAGGGGAAGAATGGATCCTTTGCTTTCTGAGCTCTTGGCACCTCCGTGGGAGGTGAAGTATGACCTGGAAGGCAGCAGCCTCCCTTGCACACAGGCACATACCCTGGTGTCCTTGTCTGCAGTGTCCTTCTTCGTGGTGAGCCTGGGAGGCACCCTGCTGGGTGTGGCTTTTGCCTTCCTGCTGTCCCTGGTGACCCGTTTCACCAAGCACGTGCGCATCATCGAGCCTGGCTTCGTCTTTGTCATCTCATACTTGTCCTACCTGACTGCAGAGATGCTGTCCCTTTCGGCCATCCTGGCGTGAGTGGGTTTCTCAGGATGGACTTAAAGCCCAGAGATAGGAGAGGCCCTCCTGGGGGGCTGGCAGCAATAGCACAGGGAGCACAGCCAAGCAGGTGCAGGCCCCACAGCACCGATGCCCATGCCTCGAGCCCCATGGGGTGCAGCTGCGACAGCCTCAGGGACCTTTCCCCAGCGGCTCTCCCCACCCCCAACACCTTTGTCTTCTCAGTTCACTTCCCCAGCTGATGGACAGTCTCTGTCGGCCAGGAGTTCTTGGAGTCTGTGTCTCCACATTAGCGTCCATGGTTGGCTCAGCGTGGCTCTGAGGGGCTCCAGGCCCCGTGGTGCTGCCTCTGTCACCAGCAGCCCACACGCAGTAGGAAAGCCACAGTGCTCCCAGGTCTACCCAGAATTCCCCTCTGAGGTTGGCACAAAACAGTAGCAGGGGTCCTGGGCAGGGAGAGCCATCTACTCCCTCCATGTAGGGCTCAGCTGGGGCTGACTGGCCACAGGGGGACCAGCCCAGGAGGAGCCAGGATGTCACCAAGGGTGTGGCCTGGGAGAGCCTGCAGGACTGTTAGGGGCTTGGTTACTGGCAGGGATTAGGCCTTCCACCCATCCTGAGCTGTCCACACTCCCCCATGCAGCATCACCTTCTGTGGCATCTGCTGTCAGAAGTACGTAAAGGCCAACATCTCGGAGCAGTCGGCCACCACTGTGCGCTACACCATGAAGATGTTGGCCAGCAGCGCCGAGACCATCATCTTCATGTTTCTTGGCATCTCAGCTGTGGACCCCTTCATCTGGACGTGGAACACAGCCTTCATCCTCCTGACGCTGGTCTTCATCTCTGTGTACCGGGCCATCGGTGAGGCAGGTGGTGGCTCACACGTCTGCAACAGCTCCCTGAGAAGTCCAGGCTTTTGTGGCCCTGTGTGCGAGAGGGAGGGATGAGATGGTGGTTCATGGGCCGGGAAGGAGGTCCTGGAACCTCTGGAGCTCACCTGGTTCTCCACTGACACCCTTGGACATTGGCCCCAGAATGGGCCAATAAGACTGGAGGTGGGACAGAAGGCAGGACCCACCCCCACCAGGCTACTACCCCCTGTATCTGTGTGTGGTTGGTGGTATGAGTAGAGTGTGGTGGAAACAGTGGCACATGGGGGTTTCTCAGGTCCTCAGGAGCAGGGGATTGAGCGTGGCTCCAAGGGATGAGGCAGGGGGCACTGTGTTCAGGGTGCTACTGTCCCTTTGTTACCACATCTCCCTCCTGCAGGCGTTGTGCTGCAGACCTGGGTCCTGAATCGCTACCGCATGGTGCAACTAGAGCTTATAGACCAGGTGGTCTTGTCCTATGGAGGCCTGCGTGGGGCTGTGGCCTTTGCACTGGTTGTGCTGCTAGACAAGAACAAGGTCAAGGAGAAGAACCTGTTCGTCAGCACTACCATCATTGTAGTCTTCTTCACTGTCATCTTCCAGGTGCACCACCAGGCCCACACCCTAATTAGGTTTTATAATTTTAGTAATTAGGAGCTCTTTTGTAGGTTTCCATGTGGCCTCACAAGGGAGGGAGCATAGTTTGCCCTAAAATGCATTTCCTGGGCTGTGGCTGCCTGGTGCTGCCCCAGTTGCCTCTCCCTGTGGGCCTGGGCTCAGCACAGCTGCGAGGTGACACTTTGCCTTTGCTTTTGGTCAACCCAAAGAGCATGTTGCTGGGACCCAGAGGCCATCCCTGATGGGTCTTGACTGCCCTGTGGGGGCTGTGGCCACTGACTACTGTGACTCAGTGGGGCTCGGGCAGGGGGGCTTCCCAGTGGTTAGCAAGACCTGGTCTTTCAGGGCCTGACCATCAAGCCCCTCGTGCAGTGGCTGAAAGTGAAGAAGAGTGAACAGCGAGAGCCCAGGCTCAACGAGAAGCTGCATGGCAGGGTAGGGATTGAGGGAGGGGTAGTGCAGGGAGTGGCAGGTGGGGGCCTCTGGGGTAGGGAGGCAGAAGGGGAGAGGAGGTGGCTGCCTGTAATGAGGGGCACATGTCCTGGGCTCTAGACCTACCAACAGTGATGCCAACTAATGTCTCTTGCCTCCCTGGCAAGGCTTTCGACCACATTCTCTCAGCCATCGAGGACATCTCAGGACAAATCGGGCACAACTACCTCAGAGATAAGTATGTGGCTCTCTCCCCTTAGGCAGTAGGCTGGGGACCCATGGTTCCCCTTGTGGCAAACCATGTTCCACAAAGCCCAGCTCCTGGCTCAGTGGCCTGGACCCCAGAGAGGACCAGGCCTCAATTGGCGTCAGCAGAGGCACCTGACCGTGCTTCACAGTGCTTCCCAGGCACAGAGTGACACCCTTTGCTGGGGGACAATTAATTCTAAATGTCAAAATATGTGGTTGGAAGATGACAGTGGGAAAACAGGTGATTTCCCCTATATTGTGAACAGAGAATGAGTGTCAGTATCATCAACATTGAAAATAATTTTTTTTCTGTGAAACTGAAACTATTTATATTTTATTATAAAATACACTTAACTTTTAAAATTAAGAACTCTAATAACTGAAGCACTTAAAATTCACAGTTGTTGGTTCCTATTTTATGAACAAATAACCCACATTGGCGTACAAGGTATGACTGTGGTTTCTATGGAGCAGAACCATAGTTCTTGGTGACAACTGTGAGTTGGTTCTGAGGTTTCAGGGCATCCCCAGCCTCTCTTCTGTGAGGGGGTGTTGCAGGAAGCACACCCTAGGTGACCTGCATAGAGCACTGGTCATCCGGAGCTGGACCAAAGAGGTCCAGCCTCCAGGACACATGTAGAAAAGACATCTGCGATTCTGGAGTGATTCCAGAGGCCCTTGGGGGTCTTGCCACCCTCTGCCTCTGAGGGGTGGGCAGTGTCTGGCAGCTCCATCCCTCCCTGGAAGGGCTAGAGCCTTCTCTCTCGAGTCCCAGAAGTTTCTCTTAAATCTGACCAGGCCACCTGCCTCTGACCTGAATAAGCAATGGATTTTTCTAATTCTGCTGACTAAGACAACAGCACTCAGGTCAGCTCCACTCTTCTCATAGCCAGGAGCTCAGAGGGGACCTACCATCCCCAGCCAGTTCTACCACCCATTTTGTCCTGTCAACTTTCTAAAGGATCACTTGGGAAACTACTCATAACATGGTAATTGATGAGAAGTAGAACCCACAGTTTTGTGTACACTCTAGTTAAAACAGCATCAGACAGAAATTGGCGCAGACTGTGGATGATCGCTGATTCGAGGTGGATAGCAGACTTGAATGTGAGCATGAGACCTTATGGATTCTAGAGGACAATGTCAGAGAAACTCTACTAGAAGTGCCATTCCCGGCTCCCTGCACTTTGAAGTGCTCCCATAAGGTTGTCACTGCAAATGAAATCCAGGGGAGAAAGGGTGACTGTGCATGTCTACCCTGAGTTAGGCAGAGCCCTGTCTGACCCGGGCAGGCTGACTCCCACCTCCATTGCATGCCGACTTTGTGCCATCTGTCCCCTCAGGTGGTCCAATTTTGACAGAAAGTTCCTGAGTAAAATCCTGATGAGACGGTCAGCTCAGAAGTCCCGAGATCGGATCCTGAATGTTTTCCATGAGCTGAACTTGAAAGATGCCATCAGCTACGTGGCTGAGGTACCAGAGCTCTGTTGGCTCCCTGTGGTGGACATGGGTGTGGCTGCTGTGGTCTGGGTATAGGTGATGGAGGGCAGGGGTGGCCCCACACTTCTGAGGCTGGCGTAGCAGGGACAACACCATGTAGTCCTCAGCAACCGGCCTGAACTCATGAGACTTGGGGCCCTCCGGTTCCCAGGGAACTGGCCATGTCACAGCTCTCTCACTCAGGAAAACTGAGGCACAGAGCACTGGGGCCCCCCACCAGATACTTGGTGGTGCTGGCAGGCTAAGAGAAGAGGCCAGGCCCCATGATCTGAGGCCCTGTGTTTCCCTTTAGGGTAGGATAGGATGGGAAGTAGGCAGGGAATTATGGGTCTGGGCTCTCAAAACGCACATATGTGCACGCACAGAGGGAAAGCAGTAGGGACGTCTTACCCCAGGACAGGCTGTGGCCCCAAAGCTGCCTCCACAGTGCCTGTCTTCTTCAGAAACTGACCACAGCAGGCAACCCCACCCAGCGCAACAGCCAGCACCCACGGTTGGGTAGTCCTCAGCCTCAGACAACTATCTGGGCCTCCTCTGGGAGTGCTGGCCCCTATGGCCTGGCCAGTGGGCAGCTGCAGGGAAGATTTCCTCCATGTGGTGTCCACAACTCCTTCTTAAGGAGCAGGTCCTGGTCAGCTTGAAGCCCCAGGTCCAGAAGGTTCTCTGCCCCCGCGGGGCAAAAGAGACAGGCTCAGCAAACCTGTCAGACACTCAAACCAAGGACAAGTGGTCCTGTCCCTCCTAGAGTTTGTTACCCCTGTGCAGCCCATGGCCTGTGCATACCACATGACGGGTATCCTGGCAGAACCAGGGCTCAGGGGGCCCCCTAAGCCATAGATTTCCTGGACAATGCTCTACCCATAAACCCCTAACTCTATATTCCAAGGCACAGGAAGAGGCTGCCTCAGGCTCAGCCGGCCATAGAAGCTACTGGAAGGGTTGCTATCCTCACCTCTGACCCAAGTTTAAAAAGTTCAACACAAAAATCTCAACCTTCTGTGGCTGTGGCTGCCCTTGCGGACTTGGAACCTGCACAGAGGGTGGGAGGGGGCTGGCTGCAGGCCTCTGGAGGGGCCTGGAGCCCACGGCAATATTCCCTCTGCTTGCTGCTTTCTCCTGAGACACTTCTTGGCTTCCACCCTCAAATGGGTGATGTGGGCACTGTGCAGGGCTTAAGCCTACCCTCAGCCCTACCAGCCACACCAAATGTTTACCCATGACCCATGACCTTGGGCTCTGCCTCATGTACAAAGCCCTGGAGTCCACTTACCTGCTCTGACCACACCCACTGTGTCATGCCTCCAGCATCAGACCTGCCTGGACACCTCTCCTGTTGGTCACTTGCTCTCTCCTAGTGGTCCTTGGCATAGGGTGGGCTGGGCACTCTGATGCAGACAGGTGGGCTTACCACTCACAGACCCTCCTGGCCTTTGCCTTTTCCTCATGCATCAGTGACAGAAGGATGATGGGGTTGTAGGCTGGTGTAGTGGCTCATGCCTGTAATCCCAGCATTCTGGGAGGCTGAGGCAGGAGGATCATTTCAGCCCAGGAGCTCTGGGCCAGCCTGGGCAATAACAAGAGTCTATCTCTACAAAAAATTAAAAAAAAAAAGTTGGATTTTGAAGAAGATGACCAACAGAGGTTCTACCATGTGAAAGACAAACATACTCTGAAGGGGCAAACAACACTGAGCCTGAAGTGCCCTAGCACAGAGTCTCAGTGACTTGGGAGGCCAAGGCAGGAGGATCACTTGAATCCAGGAGTTTGAGGCCAGCCTGGGCAACAGAGTGAGATCTGTCCCCACCCCATGGAGCCTGTCCTTTTGCTCTGTCCACCCCTAGCACCCTGCCCTATGCTCTTCCATGGGCCTCATGGTCCCTCAGGGCCCTACTCCTGCATGGGGCTTGTCTGACATCTCCTTTTCTGTCAGGTGCATCATAGTGTGATCACTCCTGGGTGTCAGGCTGCTGGGGTTCCCTTTCCTGGGGAAATGAAGGTGGGGGTTGGAGTCCACAGCCAAGAGCCACATTCCTGACTATGGTATCAGTGGGCCCTAACAGTGCCCCAGGGAGGTTTTATTCTTTCACACACACACAGGCTGTTTTGTTCCCTGACTGCTCAGGTAGGGGAGTGCTGACATGGCCTCTGATAGGAGCTTCTGCACTTGCCCCACCCTGCAGCTGCAGGGCAGCCCCTGGGCCATGTGGTGTCCCCAGTGCTTCAGCTACATGAGGGCAGATGCTGCCTGTGTGCCTAGGGCTAGGTGCTGACTGACTGACACTGACGAGGCTGTCTCTCATGGCAGGGAGAGCGCCGTGGGTCCCTGGCCTTCATCCGCTCCCCAAGCACTGACAACATGGTCAATGTGGACTTCAGCACGCCACGACCATCTACTGTGGAGGCCTCTGTCTCCTACCTCCTGTACGTTTCCATGTCTACACGGCCTCCTGAGCCTGGAGCCTGCCAACAGGCATGGGTCTTCTACAATGGGCATTTCCTCAGGCCCTTAGGGAACTGAGAGTCCTAACTGGGTGACAGGGCTGCAGCCTATGTGCTGAGGAGGTATGCAGGAAGTGGGCCAGGCATCTCCTACTGCAGTCACCATCAGGCAGCCAGTGAGAGCATCTTCCTGTTGCACTGATGCAAGATGGGGGAGGGTTGGGGAGGAAGTGGGGATAGCAGCATGCTAGGGCCTAGGGCCTGATCTGTCTGCCCTTCCCAGGAGGACTGGACTGGTCTTGGATTTCATACTTGCTGCCCCACTGGCCCCAGGCTCCACAGCTATGGCCAGTGCTTACTGAGCAGCTATACCACTCAATGCAGGTGTGCAGACGCTGGGCAGAGGCAGTGGGTGGCACCATGGGGTCTCACAGACAGGGTTTTGGAAGGAACAGGTCACAAGGGGCAGAGAGGGGAGTCAACTAAAACAAGATGGCTTATAAGGCCTCTGGGTCAGGCTAAGCCCAGAGGAGAGAAGGAGCTGGCCAGGTGTACAGGTGCCCTGATGTCTAGGTGTCAAGATGTCCAGCTGTCCTGGTGTTCAGTTGCCCAGGTATCCAGGCACCAGATGCCCAGGTGCTTCCTAGGTATCTAGGTGTTGAGCTGTCCTGGTGTCCAGATGTCTTGGTTCCCAGGTATACAGTTGTCCAGATGTCCTAGTGTGCAGATGTCCTTGTGTTCAGGTTCCCAGGTGTCCTGGTGTCCAAGTATCTTGGTGTCCTGGGACCCAAGCCCAGGCCAGATGCAACCAGCACAAAGGCAAGGGGCAGGGGCCAGCAGGAGGCCCCAAGGTGCATTTCTCATGGCTCAGTGACCACCACCCCCAAACAGGAGGGAGAATGTCAGCGCGGTATGTCTGGACATGCAGTCCCTAGAGCAGCGGCGGCGCAGCATCCGGGACGCAGAGGACATGGTCACCCACCACACATTGCAACAGTACCTGTACAAACCACGACAGGAGGTGGAGTCCTTGTGGGCGGTTTTCTTCTCCCATCCTCTCCTGGGACAACAGGGAATCTTGTGCTCAGCTGTGGCGGCAGGCGGGTGTGAGGGTGGGGTGACCCCATGGCCCTGGGGGTGCCCTGCTGCGTCTCCAGCTGTGATGATCCCTGTCACTCCCCCCAGTACAAGCATCTCTACAGCAGACATGAGTTAACTCCAAATGAGGATGAGAAGCAGGACAAGGAGATTTTCCACAGGACCATGCGGAAACGCCTGGAGTCTTTCAAGTCAACCAAGCTGGGCCTGAACCAGAACAAGAAGGCAGCCAAGCTGTACAAGAGGGAGCGTGCCCAGAAGCGGGTGAGGGACTGCACGCAGCACAGGGCATCCCTCATGGGCCCCAGCAGGGACTGTATCCCTGCCACCTTGCCCACCAAGGAGGAAACATGGGGAGGCTGAAGGTGGGTGGAGCGGAGACAGGTCCTGCTCTGCTCTCTGGGGCAGGAGGCAGGTGCACCCTCTGCACTTGTAAGCACTTCCTTGTTTGCTCCTCAGAGAAACAGCAGCATCCCCAATGGGAAGCTGCCCACCGAGAGCCTCATGCACAACTTCACCATTAAGGAGAAAGGTACTGGTTGGCTCTGGAAAAATGCTTGTCAGTAGGACCTTCTGGCCTCCTGACATTGGCTGCTTTCTTGCTTGTCTCCCAGGCTTGAGGCAAGCTAAACATATGTCCCCATCCCCAGCTGTGACTGTACCACTGCAGTTTCCCCAGCCAGGGCTCTCACATCTCTACCTACTGGCCTGTCATCCCTGCCCCTTCCTCTCTCAGGGGTTCTGTTGCCCTCACCCACCCTGCCCCTGGCACAGCCACCCAGACACTGCTAGCTTGGTGGCTTGATAATAGCCCCAGTCCTGGGAGTTGGACCTAGCTCCCTGACCCCCAGTTCGTGTTCCTTGTGTTGCCTCTCCCACTAGATTTGGAACTTTCGGATCCTGAGGAGGCCCCTGAATATGACACTGAGGAGACCAGTGGGGGCATTGAGTTCCTGGCAAATGTCACCAAGGACACTGCATCTGACTCCCCTGCAGGTGGGCAGGGTGACATCACAGGTGGAGGTTGTGGGGGCAACTTGGTCATTGAGAAAGGGACATCCCCATGTCCTAGACTCCCCTAGAGAATTGCTAACACCATGAAGAGTTCTCTCAGGGAGATGCAGTCCTGGCAGTGGCAGGTCCATCTGGCATGGAGCAGGCAGGGTCTCTGTGCCCTGAGGAGGGAGGTGTCACCTGTGCTGTGCCATCTGCAGGGTGAAGGGCCTGACACCTTAACCTTCCAGGTGACCTTGCAGGTGCTACTACAGGAACAGCTGGTGACAGCCTGGAAGTGGCTTTCCCTCTTTCCCATGTGGGCTGCTCCTGGAAGACTGACTGGCTGCTGCCCTTTCTCCTAGGAATTGACAACCCTGTATTTTCTCCGGACGAGGACCTGGGCCCCAGCCTCCTGGCCAGGGCGCCCCCCTGGCTGACTCCAGGGGAGACAGTGGTGCCCTCCCAGAGGGCCCGCGTGCAGATACCCCACTCTCCCAGCAACTTCCGCCGCCTGACGCCCTTTCGCCTCAGCAACAAGTCTGTGGACTCCTTTCTGCTGGCTGACGGCCCTGAGGAACGGCCCCATGCTGCCATCCCTGAGTCCACACACATGTAATGCCTAACCCTAATGCCTCCTCTCTCCTCAGCTCCTGTCCTCAGGCCTCATGTTCTCTCTTTCCGACTGAACTTCTGCAGACTGTCAACAGCTGCTTCTTTCTTTCAGATCCTCTCAGGGAACGTTCACTGATCTGCTTCTCCAGAGCTACCTGAGGCTTGGTGTGTCTTAGCAGGCTGCCTCTGAGGATTTACTTTGAGATTGTTAGTTTGCTCACAAATGCTCTGGATCCATGTGGTCAAACCATGAGCTCAGAGGGAGCTGAGAACAGGCCTGGGTGACTGAGGGAGGGAAACACTATCCTGCCCAAAGACCCTTGGCCCTGGGGAAAGTCCAGGTGGTGGAAGTCTAGGGCAGAAGCAACATGTGAGTGGTGTGCAGGACAAGGGGCAGTCAGGGGCTGGCCACACAGATCCCCACCAGCATGCTGACAGCCTCTTGGGCTCCAGACCAGATAGGAGGGGGAGACAGGTGGAGAGGAATGGGGGGCCTGGGCTATCCCATTCATTCCATAGAAGGAGGCCTCAGCCCACCTTGGGCAGGTGTTGGATCATTTCAAGTGTCCTTTGGGAGCTAGGTGGGCTTGAGGGAAGAGCATGAGGGTGAGGCAGGGTAGGGTAATGCCTACTCCAAATGCAGCTGAGACAGCTCTTCCCTCTGATGGAACCTGCACCTATCTACCCTGCACTTTGGGAGAAGACACTGTCTTCTGAGACTTGCAGGGTGGGTGCCCCTGGCAAGCATTGGTGATCCCACTGGCTGTCCTGGTTGTGGGAAAGGGCCACACTAGGCCAACCTCTGCCTCCTTTATACCTGTTCCTGCTTCTACTCTGGACCTCTGGCCTTTACTTGCTTCTGGTCTGGACCTCTCGCCTTTCTCTGTTTCCCTGGGTGTCATCTTTGAGTCCCACTGGTTCTCAGAGCAGGGTGCCCTGTTCCCAGGAAGTTGAGGCTGCTGGGCCCACCTTAGGAGGTACCTGTCACATCTGCAGTGAGGACCTCTCTAAATCTGTCCTGTGGATCATGGTGGCCACAGAATATCTGAATGGTCCAGGCAAGCCTGGCTGGGCCTCAGACTGGGCCTCTGGGGTCCCCTGAGTGGCAGACCACCAAAAACAAGTGGCTTAGGGTGGAGCCTCCCAGTGACTGAAGCTGAAAGGGCCCCCCACGGCGTGGAAGGCTAAGAGATCTGTGCTGGACACAACAGCTTGCACGCGCTGCTCGGAATGCACCTGCTCTGGACAACGCTCAGGAGCAGCAACCAAGGGGAAGGAAGCTGCATCCCGCGGTGACCTGGCGAGCGCTGACCACACCGCTGATGCCCTGTCTTCCGCAGGTGACACCGGGTCCGACACCCCACTGACCGGACGCTCATCCCCACGCCACCGGTCACCTGCCGCTGCAGAGAAGTCCCCACTGCCCACGCGCCTCCCGCTGCCGCATGCCTCGAGCCCGGTCCCGTCGGCGTCCGCGTCCGTGTCCACCCCGGAGATAGCCACGCCTACCGAGCCGGGGCAGGGGGCAGGGTCCGCTCTGGGGTCAGGGCCGGAGCACCGGGGGCTGCCGAGTGCTCACGCACGGTCGGCGGCGGCTCGCCGCGTGCACAGCCGGCGCTCCTTCCAGCGGCCCCGAGCGCGTCGCCGCCCGGCGCTCCTCAAGCTCGCGTCGCTGCCACCCTCCTGCCACGCCCCGCCGCACGCGCTGGAGCAGGAGGAGACGCCGCTGTGACCCGGGCCCTCGCCCCTGCCCGCGAGCCCCAAACCCCGTCCTCCTGCCCCTGTTCTCGCTCCCATAATATTCCCGGGCCCACCGCGGCTCTCTGGCCCCACCCACATGGCCTTCTGAGCCGTCCACCACACACTACCCCCGTTTTCCCGCCCTCGCCCCCACCTGGGCACATCCCTTTGCACACGCAGGTGCTGGGTGCCACCCAAGCCAGGCTGGAGATGGGCAGGCCTGGCCTCCCTCATCGGAGGGTGGCAGGTGCTCCACCCTGGGCCCTCGCGTGCCTGTCTGTGCTTGGGAGTCGCCAGCACTTCCGTGTGCATCTTAACGCCCTGACTCAGGGACAGGGAAGGCAGGAGCTCAGGCTCCTTTTTAAGGGCAGCTTGTGTCCAATCTTCATCACTGCCGGGGAAACTGAGCCCCACACACAATGAGACTTGCCCTACTGGACACAAATCCAAGCATGCCATCACTCCAGGCCTCCCTCCAGGGACATGAGGGACAGCCTGGTTCTGAGCCACTAGAACGCTGGGTTCCTGATCCCTCAGAACTGGCAGGCTGTATGGGGTCCTCATGTCCACTTGCCAGTTCTGTGAACTGCATGTCACCATGTGGACTAGAGGTAAAGTTGCAGGAATCTTTTATTTTTTTGTTTCAGATCCTAGAACCCAGAACTCATCTTGTTCCCCTCCCAACTCAGGCCCTGCACTTGCCCAAGTCTAGGGTGGTAGCCTTTGGACACAGCCCTGTCGTCAAAGACAAGGTCTCTGACCTGAGCTCTCTCACCTCAGGTTGACACAGACAGCTCCAACTTGGTTAGAAGCCCTGGAGAGGTAGTGCAGGGGGGCCTCAGGGGCAACTCATTTAACATCATGGATCCTTAAATGGATTGTGGCCACAGTAACCACAGTAGGAGAGAAGCGAGGGGTCGGAGTGGCCAGAGGGACTCATGGTCTTCCTAGGCACTTGGCTGAGACCCCTCGTACCCACACCAGGTCTCAGGGATAAGCCTTGGACAGAACCCCCGTCTTCTGGAGTAAGACCACTGTCCAGGCTGTTATGGAAGGGAAGCAGGGTAAGGTCAAAGTCTGGCTCCCAGGCTGCTGTCCACTCCTAGGCTCTCTTCCAATCTGCCCCACACTGAAGGTTTCATCTGAGGGCAGTGGGCGTGGGACACTCACAGCTCCTTGCTCAGGAAAATGAAACTATTTGTGTGTTATGATAAAGTTTTGACAGTTTATGTTCCCAAAGTAGTCATAGATAAATGAATTTATTATCAGTTTGCAAACTGAGTCCCTGGTGGAAAGGGTCTACAACTCCCTGTTCACAACTTCACTCTTGAGTTTACTCCCAAGAGTGCCTCCCTCTGGTGTCTGCTCAGAGGGACTCACTCCTAGCAAGTTAGCAGGTGGCAGCAGTGGCTCTAGGTTGTCACAGTTACACTTACCTCCCCTACTTCCAACTCTTCTAAAGCGTGAGCACAACAGGCAGTCTATTCTCTGAGCACAACAGGTCGCCCTGCTCAACTGCTGAGCTGCAGCCACCATCCTTAGTGGCCCCATTCAGCCCATCTGCACTGCTTCAGTGAGTGAGGCCACCCCCACCTACCTTCCAGTGGCCACAGCATATGTCCAGCTGGCTGATCCTTCACCTGGACCACTAGGTCCCAGACATTATTCATGGCTGCAAAGTTAGAACCTCAGTCCAGAAAACCTCTGAGGTAGTTCCTGGTCACTGCACTGTATGGCAGAGAACAAAGCAGCAACTGGTCTGTGTTCCTGAGAACCACCAGGGACACCCAGAACTGGCCTTCCATGTGAGAAGACCTCACTCAGAGAAACTCACACCCCATGCCCCAGTGGACAGTGTCACGGATTTGTGTGCTGTGGCACACAAAGTGAGAATTATTGCTGTACTTGTCACTTTTTTTTTTGAGACGGAGCCTCAAGCTATCCCCTGGGTAGAGGGCCATGGCATCACAGCTCATAGCAACCTCCAACTCCTAGGCTCAAGCGAGTCTCCTGCCTCCGCCTCCCAAGTAGCTGGGACCACAGGCGCCGGCCACAACGCCCGGCCATTTTTTTTTTTTTTTTTGGTTGCAGCCATCATTGTTGTTTGGCAGGCCTGGACTGGGGATTCGAACCCGCCACCTTAGGTGTACATGGCTGGCTCCTTAGCCGATTGAGCCACAGGCGCCGAGCCCGTACTTGTCACTTTTATAAACAGAATGCAAAGTCTTATGAATGTATTTCCTTATGAGAACTTGTAAAACTTATTAGGAAAGACTATTTAATATTGAACTTTGGCCCATTTTGTGATAGACTATAAAAGTACACAAATTGAGGCAAACACTATTTCTCACTTCTGTATTTTCTTGAAAATAATTTTGTTACAGTGTTCAATATACCATTTATTATTGATCTTCCGTTGTGAAAGGAAATTTAAAGGAAAAAGTTTCATCAAAAAGAATTGAAATGTATTTTATGAGTGTGAAAATTGCACGTTAATTTTATTAACATAAGATAATCAAATATTCTGCAATAATTCTAATCACAAAATCACGTGCCTTAAAATGCCCCTCCCAACATGCTGCTGGCACTGTCTACACAGGGAGGGCATTGTCACCAAAACTCTGCAACAAATGTTTTATCTACTCTATTAAAAACGTTTTGAGGCATTTTGGGTGCAAACTTTTTTTATAAATGAGAAATCATATCCAGAAATTAATGAGCTGTGCTCTAAATTGGCTGTGCTCTAAAATTACACACTGCCTTTTAGAGCTGGTGTGAGCACCCACTGGATACACAGCAGTGGAGCAACACCTGCATGCTGGGAACATTCTAGCAGTGAGTTCAAGCCCCTCCTGTATGCAGAGCACAGGGTGGGAGACCCTCCCCAGGGAGGTAGGGGGCCTGAGACATGAAAGTGGCCCTGGCAGAAGAGAGGTGGGTAGGCACAGAAGGGCCCAGGCAGGGATCCACTGTTTCTTGAGTGCTGGAGAGCAACCACGAGCAGCACAGCCCTGAGCAGATGGGGGTACTGCCCATAGCTTTCTCTGAGCAGAAAAAGATCCCCTAGCATTTAGCCTCCGTGATTGGTGTGTGCTGAGGACTGTGAGCAGCCAGACAAGTGAATGCCACTCAGCTTACCTGTCATACATGGAACTGTGTCGCCTGCTCTGCACTTTCTGAGTAACTTGGAGAGTCCAGGAACATCCCCAGCCTGAGAGATGTCCTTCTGGGGGAGGGACAGAGTATGTCCTGGAACTGCAGCCTGAGATACCCATGCTTTGCAGCTGGATCTCCTTTATCAGGTAGGCACTTTAGTTTGGGTACTATTGCTCCCTGACTGGAAATGGCCTACCCAAGCCTTTATGTGGGCTCCTTTATGGAGTGGCTCAGAGATGACTCTCCTTGGCATCAGGCTAGACACCCACTGCTACACACAGGGACAGAGCCCTCTCCAGAGTCACCCACACCTCCAGCACATCCTGGCCAACATCCTGCCTCCAGAAGGCCAAATGGTCAAAGGCTCAGCCACCGTCACTATGGACATCCACAAAGTGGGCACAACCAGCCACATGAGGCCTTTGGTGCCCACAAGAGACAACCAGCAAAGCACCTATAAGGACACCATGTGCCCTTGGGGTAATTTATTACCTGGATGTTTACTTGGAAGAGACTTGAAGTGAGCTCTCTCTCAATGTGAGAATAATGCATTTCTATTATTGTAAGGGGCAATAATAAGTGATGGACCACACTGCCTTATTCACTTAATATATATTTACCAAGCACATCCTGTATGCAGACTTACTGTGCTTATGTAGAGAACCACAGCACACATGCATCAGGAGACCGCACAGGAGCTGGACTTCTGAGGGTGAATACATTTCTTTTGAGCTAACAATGCTCACAGAAGCTCTGTCCACCTGCCAGTTAACTGTGTAAGGTTCTGAGGGGCCTGCACCCCCCACCCATCTGTGCAGGGGGGGTCCTACTCAGGGCTCAGCCTGTCAGCACAGGATGGGCACCCAACACCTCCACATACCTCTACAGACCCAAAAGCAGCCCAGTATTGCTCATGGCCCCTCCTGTGGACTCTGGGGACAAAAGGCCTGCTCCTGCACTAACAGAGCACTGGGTTTTGTTCTCTCACCATATACCAGTGATGGTTCCCAGATTCCTTGGGTTTCTGAAGCTTCTGACCTAACCTCACTCCTGTCTGACCCTCTACTCCTTCCCTTCCCTCCTTCCTCTCACACTAACCAAATGCAATTCCTGGATCTTAAACTTCAGAGTTTTCTGTCTCTCATGCTTTTCACTGTCCACCTCTCACCTGCCTTCTACTCTCACTCCTCAGTACCAGCCCTGCCTGTGTCTCTGGATACCTCCTTCTGCTCCTGAGATGGTCTCCATCTGCAGTGCAGAGCTGGCTGAGCTCTAGAATCCCAACCCCAATCTTTTCTTTTTCAACAATTTCACCAAACTTGATATGCTTTTCCCCAGATTCTGTGGCCTTGCACTTCTTTCTTATCCAGCCAGTTTTAAGGGACAACCAGACTGTAGATGACAATGATAACAAGGAGCATATTTGGCTCAGCACCTGTGGCTCAAGCAGCTAAGGCACCAGCCACATACACCTAAGGTGGTGGGTTCGAATCCCCAACCCAGGCCCGCCAAACAACAATGATGGCTGCAACCAAAAAATGGCCAGGCGTTGTGGCGGGTGCCTATGGTCCCAGCTACTTGGGAGGCTGAAGTAGGAGACTCGCTTGAGCCCAGGAGTTGGAGGTTGCTGTGAGCTGTGATGCCACGGCACTCTACCCAGGGGGATAGCTTGAGGCTCCATCTCAAAAAAAAAAAAAAAAAAAAAAAAAGGAACATATTTATCTTTATACAAATATGGACACCCCCCCAACCCAGGTCCAACGTGGTTGGGGGTTTGTTGTTGGGTAGTTGGGTTTTGTTACAGGTTGGCAGGAGATGGAGGGACAGAGGTAGTTGTGTGCAAGTCCCAGCAGACAGCACTCAACTCTTAGTACACTGAACCCTTCTTCCCTATCCAAGTCTTCTAGACATGGAAGACCCTGAGCTCCTTGCTGGCCCCAGCCAGGGAGCCTCCCAGCATGTCCTACTCAATGTGAGACAAAAGCTGCACAGCAGAGGAACGAAGTTGCCACAACATGCTTAGGTGAAGAAGGCCTACTGCACCCAAGCTGGGACACCCCACCCCCACCCCCCGCTGTAGGCTGTGGCTTTGTCCTTGCAGACAGCAGCTTACACCACAGAATGGCAATTTAAAGGCTGTTTCTTCTCCAGCTCTCAGTTGTGACTGGATTCAGGCTGAAACAACCATGTCCCCAACCAAGAAAACAACTCTATTTAGGTTGTGATTCTTTCAATAAAAAGTCCTATTTATGAATTTTTCACATCTTGTGAAGATGAAATAAAAGCTAAAGGTCAACTGCCATCTTAAAAATGTCCTGAGAAAACAAACTAAACTATGTGTCCACACATGGCTGGAGCAGCTGTCCTGTGCATGGCCAGCAAGGGAACTGCATGATGTCCTGGTTGGGACCGGGGGTCCCTATAGACAACCCTCCTGATTTCCCACCTGCTGTAGCCAGGGAAAGGGAACAGAGGTCGGCACTTTCATCTCACCCAGCCTGAGACATTGTCTCTCCCCTCGACACTGTTCATTCCGGGTATGATTTTCTTAATTAGCTTTATATAAAGTTAATGGGCAAAATGATGCTACCACTGAAGGCAGATGCTGTAGAGATGGCCAAATTACATAAAAAGCATTTAAGGGATTCAGCATCAAGAATGAGCATGATTCACAGATCTTTCAATGTATTCCAAATAAATACTCACTTTCTTACACATGTCTATCAAAATTTATGCTCATGACCTGGCCCAACAGTAGAGGTCTACTGGCCTGGAGAGGTGTGTCCAGCTGGTAATGCTCCCACCTACCCAGAGGAGTCTAGGGGCAGTGGAACAAGGGTGCTGGAGACCAGCACAGGGTCAGGGCCTTGATGAGGATAAGGCATCATAGACAATCTAAAAGCAGTGTCTGGGCACTGCCACCGCGTCACCGGTCGGAAAACCTTAACTACAGAAGAGAAACATCTCCTGCTCCTTCTCTGAGGAAGGTCAAACTCTTTAATCAGTGGTAGGGCATCTACACCAGACTGGAGTGTGCCTGAGGCCAGGAAGACTGCACATTTTCTCTGCCCTCCACATCAACCATGGGGGACTTTACAACAGAAGCTGCTCACAAAGGACATATACAACAGAAACAGGAACACAGCTGCAGATGTCATTCCACATGCCCCTCGTATGTCACGTTTTGGAGCCAGAAGGGACAGGCTGTGGGACTAGGACCTTTGTGTGTGGACCCTGGAGAGTGATTCCTGCAGGGCTAGGCAGATGCCTACTTGAGAAGCTTGGCCACATTCAGACTGGGCACAGCAATGTCTCTGAAGAGTGGCACGTAGCTGGGACTCGCCTGTGTGGGCCCCTGCTCCAGGCTCTCGATGATGGTCTGTTTCATGTCACGACTGGCATCCCCACGCACGGCTAGCAGTGCTCCAATGTGCTCGTCCCTGGGGGCAGGAGACAGTGAGCCTGGACTGTTCACGCACGTGGTCTACAGCCCACCCCTCACAGACCACAGACCTCCCCTCACACCCACAGCATTTGCCAAGTGGCTGATGCGTGGTGCTGCCAGGGATGGCAGGACACTGCACAGAAGCCCCCCTGCCCTGGTCAGCTCCTCTGTGCTGTCCAGCCAATCTGGAGCACTAACTGTCCACTTTCTAAAGGATGACGGGAGGGCTACTGTGCTCTAGGAATTCTGATGAGAGAGGCACATCTGTTACCTCTATAGTCCCTAGTTCCTGGGTCATGGACCAGTCCCAGTCCAGTCTGAGATAGGAGCCGGGCCACAAAAAAATCATCTTCGGTAGAAAAACTGTTCCCCATGAAATAGGAGTGGGTACATAGCAGAAGGTGAACAGCAGGCAGTGGAGCAAAGTAGCCTGAGCCTTCCTGGTCCTCGTGCCTATCCGTGGAAACTGTCTTCTGTATGACCCATCCCTGGTGCCAAGCAGGTTGGGAACTGCAGTCCTACCTGATGTCTGGGTATTTGCTGACCAGTGTTGAGACTTCCAGGTAGAGTAGAGAAGGGTCTGTCAGCTTGATCACTTCTGCGACGGCCACAATGGTGTCACAGTGGCCATCTGCATCTTCACCACAGCCCTGAACAACAGTGGACATGTGACCACAGCTCTCAGCCCTCACCCAGATAGGAAGCTGGACTATAGCACACTTGAACTCCTCCCTGGTTGACACGTTCCTCTTTCAAGCAAATGTTTCAAATTCATCCAGAAACTAGGGTCTGCTCAGACTGGGGAGTGTGGGAAGGAGGCTCCCAAGCTATGCCCACTGCAGGTGTAGTGTCACGTCAGCAGTGTGACCAGTATCTTAGAAACAAAGCTGACCCAGGGCAGGGGTATCTAGCCACCTTGCTGCCAGCTGCTGCTAGTCTGAAAGCTGCCTACCAAGAGCTCCTGCTTGCTTGTGAGTCAGGCGGGATCCGACCCTACTACCTGCCTGATGACAACAGGGGTCAGCCTGTCCCTCCAAGCAGCCTAATATAACTGAGCATCATCAATTGGGTGGGAGATTGACAAAGTAGCTGCGGGATAACAGCTCTCAAGTTCTTTGGCAACTAGTCCCTGGTGCCCATGCACCCCCAACACTCACAGACACAGCCCCAGACACTCACAGATATGCCCTCGACACTCACAGATGCCAGCTTCCGGAACAGGAAGCGCAGTTGCTCTGCCTCCCGAACCATCTTCTCAGCACCCTCTTTGCGCTCATCAGGGCTCCGGAAGGAGATGCGCTTCTGTAGGACTGCCCGCAGGTACTCTACCACCACACGCCGATGTGCCTCAGCCGTCATCCTCTGTGGGAGAGGGGCAGTCAGCTGCATGCACCACCACACTGTAAACATGAGTACTCCCGTGGACACCCAAGCTGGGCACATGGCTACCCCTTCTTATCTCCCAGTCCACATCTTGCTCTGCCTGTCCCTGAGTACCTCACCATGAGTACATAGTGTGGGCTCACAGGGAACCAAACCCTGGGCCGGACCAGCTCCAGTCTCACCAGCCAAATGGGGCTCAACAGAATTACCATGTATCAGCACACACATCCTGCTCATCCACCGCAGCTCAGTGTCTACTGCTGTGCTGAGCTTAGCTGACAAGAGCAACATCTACAAACAGTGACAGTTGCTTCGGGGAAAAGAGGTACCCAGAGTCCAAAAGGCTGAGTGTTAGGAAGGGAGAAGGCAGGGCAATGCAGGGTGGAGGAAGGACAGAAAGCCACGGAAGGACACACAGGCTTGCCAGGGAGGCCACCCCTCAACTCCAGAACTAGAGCTGCAACTACAGGCTGCAGCAGCCCCCTAGGAGCCATGTCCACTCTGCCTGGGTGTCTGTGTGGGGTTCATAGGTCAAATGAGGTATGTGAACTACTGTGAAGGCTCACCAGTACAAACCGAGACACCCCCCCCCCCCCCGCCCCATGCCCCTGGGCCCAAGGGCACAACGGTCATGCCAAAGGAAGGGGGCATGTTGAGGATACTGTTTCTCAAAAGAAACTGTGAGGAGAGGTAGAAACTGTGGTGGTGGCCGCAGAACACCCAGCGGGCAGCTTCTGCAGCAGATGGTCTCTCCATGACCTGGAGGCAGGTCCAGGCCAGGATGGGCGTCCTTGGCCTGTGGATGGTGCCACCTGCCCATGTCCTCACAGGGTAGTACTCTGTGCCCATCTGTGTCCTTGTCTCCTCTTGCTACAAAGACACTAGTCACTGGATTAGGGTCCACCCTGATAACCCATTTTAACACAATCCCTTCATTAAAGAGCCCATCTCCAAATAGAGTCACATTCTGAGGTATTAGGGGTTAGACTTCAACACAGGAACTCGGAAGGCATAACCCAGCCCCTAACAGAGACATGCAGATAGGGGAGACACAGCACACACCTCCAGCCGGGAGTTGGTTTCCAGAACACACAAATCCTAAAAATTTAATAAAGCAATGGAAAATCTAGGTACAAAGAAATGTAAGACCTTAATGGCACCTCAGAAAAGAGGAATTCCAAATGATGGCTCAAATAAAAGGGGTTCAACCTCATGAACAGAGGAAATGCCAATTAAACTGCAGTGAGGGCTCGGCGCCTGTGGCTCAATCGGCTAAGGCGCCAGCCACGTACACCTAAGGTGGCGGGTTCGAGTCCCCAGCCCGGGCCCGTCAAACAACAATGATGGCTGCAACCAAAAAAAAAAAAAAAAAAAATGGCCGGGCGTTGTGGTCCCAGCTACTTGGGAGGCGGAGGCAGGAGACTCGCTTGAGCCCAGGAGTTGGAGGTTGCTATGAGCTGTGATGCCATGGCACTCTACCCAGGGGGATAGCTTGAGGCTCCGTCTCAAAAATAAATAAATAAATAAGTACCAAAGCAGGCTCAGCAGCTAAGGTGCCAGCCACATACACCTAAGCTGGTGGGTTCGAATCTAGCCTGGGCCTGCCAAACAACAATGACAACTACAACCAAAAAATAGCTGGGTGTTGTGGCAGGCATATGTAGTCCTAGCTACTTGGGAGGCAAGAGAATCACTTAAGCCCAGGAGTTGGAGGTTGCTGGGAGCTATGATGCCATGGCACTCTACCCAGGGCGACAGCTTGATGCTCTGTCTCAAAAAAAAAAAAGAATAAATAAGTACCAAAGCTATGTGCACTGAAAAATCATTGTCTTTGCCCTCTCTCACAGTCTTGTGAGAGAAACAGACAGACAAACAATTAAATATAAGATAGCAGGCTCTGTGCCTGTGGCTCAAGTGGCTAAGGTGCCAGCCACATACACCTGAGCCAGCAGGTTCAAATCTAGCCCAGGTCCACCAAACAACAATGATGGCTGCAACCAAAAA
>CAUYQV010076961.1:0-17960 GCA_963574575.1 Galagoides demidoff
TTTTCTAGCTGTGCATGAATGCTGGCATCTTAGTAAGTTTTGACAGTTGTTTAAACAGTTGTTCAAATATGTAATGTTAAGCTTAGGTTTAAAAAGTAAAGCTGGTATACTGGGTCTTTGTCATTTGCTTAAAAAAAAAAAAATAAATACGAATGTCTTTGGTGCATTCTTTCCTGAGTGGGATCTGTAGCCTTCTTGTGTCTGTGTATGATTTTGTGGCTGGGCCTCTGGTTTCACGTCACTGGTGTTTATTCTGTTCATTAAGGTGGACCCCAACCTGCAGTTACATGTCACATTTTCTTTGGTATATTTGGAGAGTATATGGAGATATTCACAAGTAATGATTTAGAACTTTATCAAACAGTTTATTATGGTAACATTTCTATGGGGGAGGGAAGAAATAGTTATATGATTTTTCATTCTTAAAAGTATGTTCTGGTTTTTTAGGGTATATTTGATGTAAGATCACTTACAGACAATATGCTTGATAAAGTCTTAGAGTAATTGAGGTGTGAGCAAAAATAAAGACATTTCTTTTGTTCCTCAATCTGTGATACTTCATCATCGCCATTGGTAACTAGAATTCTGGCCTTCAAAGAATATTAATTAAACCGGACTTGGATTGCATTTAAATGATCCTGTTCTGTTTTGTTATGACAATAAACAGTACAAAACCTGTTAGGAGGAGGGGAGTTGCCCTGACAAACACCTGGCTTAGCTGGGGGAACTTGGGGATTGCTTGTCACACCACTGAGCCTTTAAGAACCTAATGTATTATGAGTGAAAAAAAGTAAGAGGTATTTTACGAAATTTCATAGGAACTTTCAGAAGAAGCATAGCAATAGTTAGGTGTTTGTGGACATGGTGGAACTGAAAAAACAATGAATGATACGCCTTAATGTGTCGTACTGGAAGTGACCTAGCAGACAGCCCTGCGTCTCTGTGGATGAGGGAGGGTGACACTGCAGACGCAGGGCTGTCAGTGCAGTTTCACAGCTAGGGTTTTAGTGTGACACAGGTTAGATGACTTTTTTTTTTGTTATGTAATTCAAACAGATGTTTTGTTTTTCTGAAGAGCTTTGTTCTTTTTCATTAATGTGTTGGGGATGGGGTTGAGCCCTTTGATGTCCAGCAGCCTGGAGATGCCCCAGGTGTGGCCAGAGAGACCAGGGAGTGAATGGAGATGGTGTCTGTCTCATCATCGTTGAAGTCACCCAGGAAGCATTTGCTGTGGCTTTGGTATTACAGAATTTTGAATATGTTAGCATGTTCTAGATTATTAAGGTTTTTTTTTTTTTTTTTTTTTTAGGCAGAGTTTCATTATGTTGCACTCGGTAGAGCGCTGTGGAGTCACAGCTCACAGCAACCTCAAACTCTTGGGCTCAAGTGATTCTCTTGCGTCAGCCTCCCAGGTAGCTGGGACTACAGGTGCCCACCACAACACCTGGCTATTTTTTTTTGTTGTCATTATTTGGCAGGTCTGGGCCGGGCTCGAACCCGCCAGCCTCAGTGTATGTGGTTAGTGCCCTAACCACCAAACTATGGGTGCCATGCCCAGATTAAGTTTTCAATGCAACTCTAGCTGTAAACAGTACTCATTGTGGTGTTATAGACAGAAGATCCTTTCTGTCCCTTTCGACCTTAACAACAGCAAGAGTGTGAACAGGTGGAAGAATGTATCATGCTGGAAGAATCAATAATTTATTTTTTTGTGAAACAAGAGTCTCAAGCTGTTGCCCTGGGTAGAGTGCTGTGGCATCACAGCTCACAGCAACCTCCAACTCCTGGGCTCAAGTGATTCTCCTGCCTTCACCTCCCAAGTAGCTGGGACTACAGGCACTGGCCACAATGCCTGGCTATTTTTTTGGTTGCACCTGTCATTGTTTGGCAGGCCTGGCCTGGATTCAAACCTCCCAGGTCAGGTGTATGTGGCTGGCGCCTTAGCTGCTTGAGCCACAGGCACTGAACCAGCAACCTCAAACTCTTTGGGCTGAAGTGATTCTCTGCCTCAGCCTCCCAAGTAGCTAGGACTACAGGCACCCCCACACGCCTGGCTGTTTTTGTTGTTGAAGTGGTGATTGTTTTTAGCAGACACAGACTTGGGCCAGGTTTGAACCCGCCAGCCTAGGTGTATGTGGCCGATTCCCTACCCACTGAGCTGCAGGCACTGCCGAAATCAACATTTATTTTTATTTTTTTAATCATGCACATTTATTTATTTATTTTTTTGGCTGGGGCTTGGTTTGAACCTGCCACCTACAACATATGGGGCTGGCGCCCTACTCCTTTGAGCCACAGGCACCACCCCTTTTTAAACTTTAAAAAAATTTTTTTCTTTTTTTAGAGACTAAGTCTCACTTTGTTGCCCTCGGTAGAGTGCTGGGGCATCACAGCTTACAGCAACCTCCAGCTCTTGGGCTTAAGCGATTCTCTTGCCTCAGCCTCCCGAGCAGCTGGGACTACAGGCACCTGCCACAACACCTGGCTATTTTTTTGTTGCAGTTTGCCCGGGGCCGAGTTTGAACCCACCACCCTCGGTATATGGGGCTGGTGCCCTATTCACTGAGCCACAGGCGCTGCCCTCAACATTTTTTTTTAACTTCAAAAAAAAAAAATTCAGATTAATATGGGGCTACACACAATTAGGTACAGAGTTGCTTTTGTAAAGTTTCGGTCTGGGTTGTAGTTGTGCCCTTCACCGGGGAAGTGTGCAGTGTGCCTGTTGGGTGGGAGTTTATTCAGCCCCTTCTGGCCTCCCTACTTGATTTGAGTTGTTCTCTCACATGAGCTTGTAGTCGTTAATCTCCTGGTTCTCCAGAGTACATGTGATGCTTGTTTTTCATTCTTTTGCTATTTCTCTTAGGAGAATGTTCTCCAAATACATCCAGCTTGTTACAAAAGATATAAAATTTCCACTAGTTTATGGCTGAATAGCATTCCATGGTCTTCGTATTCCACAGTTGTTTATTATTATTGTTTGTTTGTTTTTTGAGACAGAGTCTCACTGTGTCCCCCTCGGTAGAGTGCTGTAGTGTCATAGCTCACAGCAACCTCAAACTCTCCTGGGCTTAAGCGATTCTGTTGCCTGACCCTCCCAAGTAGCTGGGACTACAGGCACTTGGCTATTTTTGGCTGTAGTTGTCATTGTTGTTTGGTAGGCCCAGGCTGGATTCGAATCTACCAGCTCTGTTGTATGTGGCTGGTGCCTTAGTCGCTTGAGCTCTAGGCACCAAGCCTTATTATGTTTTGAGATTGTCTCTCGAGTAGCTAGAACTACAGGCGCCTATCGTAAAGCCCGGCTATTTTTTGGTTGCAGTTGTCGTTGTTTAGCAGGCCCAGTCTGGGCTTGAACCTGCCAGCCTCAGTGCATGTGGCTGGCGTCCTACTCGCTGAGCCACCACAGTTTCTGCTTCCTCTTTTTTTTTTTTTTTGCAGGTTTTGGCTGAGGCTGGGTTTGAACCCACCACCTCTGGCTTATAGGGCCAGTGCCCTACTCCTTTGAGCCACAGGCGCCGCACTGTTGTTTATTTTTTCATTTTTATATTTAGACAGTCTGAAGCTGTAGCTGTTGGTAGACTGCTGTGACCTCATAGCTCACAGGAACCTCAAACTCTTGGGCTCAAGCAATCCTCCTGCCTCAGTTTTTCATTTTTATTTTTTGAATATAGGCAAGCTTTATTAGGCAGGAACTCACAAAGTTAGAACGGCAACTGTGCATAAAATGTAAGCTTTTCATTTTTAGTAGAGACGTGGTCTTGCTCTTACGCAGGCTGGTCTCACACTCATCAACTCCAGCAATCCACCCGCTTTGGCCTCCCAGAGTCCTAGGATTAGAGTCATGAGCCACTGTACCACAACAGTTTATTAAACTATTTATGTGTTGAGGGGACTCTGGGTTGTTTCCACATCTTAGCAGTTGTGAATTAGGATGCTATTCAAATACAAATGCTCCTTTGATACAGTCATTTTTTATTGCCCAGTTTTTTATGGGGTTGGGTCTTTCGCTAAATTGCTTGAGTTCTTTGTAGAATCTGGTGATTAACTCTGTCAGATGTGCAGCATGCAGATACCTTGTCCCATTCTGAATTGTATCCTTAGCTGTGTAGAAACTTTTTTTTTTTTTTGAGACGGAGCCTCAAGCTATCCCCCAGGGTACAGTGCCATGGCATCACAGCTCATAGCAACCTCCAACTCCTGGGCTCAAGCGAGTCTCCTGCCTCCGCCTCCCAAGTAGCTGGGACCACAGGCGCCCGCCACAACGCCCGGCCATTTATTTTTTTTTTTTTTTGGTTGCAGCCATCATTGTTGTTTGGCGGGCCCGGGCTGGGGATTCGAACCTGCCACCTTAGGTGTACGTGGCTGGCGCCTTAGCCGATTGAGCCACAGGCGCCAAGCCTGCTTAGGTCATTATTATTCTAAAAAACAGTAATGGAAAACATCTTCTTTCTGGTGCTTAATAAACAGCATAGCTCTCAAATTACCAGTATATCCAAATATAGTGTGTGAACTACTCAGGTTAATTCTGTTGATCTTTTAATAACTATTTTGCCATCATAACAAACAATGAAAAGTCATTTTTTGGAGGCTGAATATGAAACTAAACTTCAAGGTCCATTAATAACAACTATCATTAATAAAATAACTGAAGGTACTGGTATAAATAAGGTGGTACTTAGGCTACCTAAATAAGTAAATTGAAAACTAAAGAAAACTGGTCTGTATGTCACATGATACCATTATAAAAAAAAACAACACACATCACTGATAACACTAAGTCTACTGTTAAATGAATGCTACCACTCAAGAATTGGAGTATCGCTTATAGTCACCTATTTCTGTAAAAAACAAGAAACTAAAATGTATGTCTCTCATAAAAACAAGAAATTGTAATAATTAGTTTGCTTTATACATCTTCAATACTCAGTTCCTATAGGCAATTTGAGTAAATCTATTTATTTAAAATAAATTTGTTTTGAAAGATGGGAAATCCATAGCTTTAAACTGACTAAAAGTCTAAGTCAGCTATCTAAAAGAACATTATGGTAAAGAACTGAGCCACAGGCACAAGTAGTGTTACCATCATTTACCTGATATTCATGAAAATCTAACCAACCAGTGATATAAAACCTGTTATGGACTCCACAAAGGCCCCAAACTTACCTCTGTCCAGTAACTTTTGATCTGCCATATTTAGTAAAATAAATTATCATCTGGGTCCACTTTTTTTTTAAAGAGAGTCATGCTCTGTCCTCCTGAGCTAGAAGTTCATGGCTTCAGCCTAGTTCACAGCAACCTCAAACTCTTGAGGTTTGAGTAATCCTCCTGCATCAGCCTCCTTGAGTAGCTGGGGACTACAGATGCATACCAACATGCCTGGCTAATTTTTCTATTTTTAGCAGAGACAGGGTCTTGCTCTTCCTCAGGCTGGTCTCAAACTCCTAACTTCAAACTATCCTCCTGCCTTGGCCTCCGAGAGTGCTAGGATTACAGTGTGAACCACCAAGCCCAGCCACAAGTTTTAAATGTGGTTAAATTAAATAAGACATAGGTTTTCTTTGCTTTATTTTTTGGTCCTTCCTCCGTCATTTAGAAGGTTGGAATCTGATCTAGCATAAGAAGCTGTGACTTTCTCTTGGGCAGCCCATGTTGACTAAGTGCTAAAAAAAAAAAGAAGGCATTTGCCATTATAACAGCATAAAAACTAACGCCTCAAAGTGTTACCTACTCAGGCCTTTTAACAAATTTGTTAACACTATTAGTTATATTACTCCACCTTTCTTTTAGTGTGAACTGGTATCAATTATTTAGCCAATTTTATTACGTTATTAAAATACCTGCTGATTAAACATGAACCAAAGTGTTACTTAAAAGAAATGGAAAATAAATAGTATCACTGATCAGACACACTCCAAAAATATCTAAAAATATAGAAGTTATCTTAGGAAATGACATTGAACATTTCAAAATTTTTAAAAAACAAAAATGTTATTCTAGTATTAAAATATTACATAGCATTTAGTTTTACAATGGCTGTTTAAAGGTACATATTTGGTATTGTGTTTTAGAATTCTTTTTTAAAGTCTATTAAAATACTTTTATAGTTTTTTATAAGAAGAAAATAGGCTTACAAAAAGGTGATCATATTTTTAAAAATAAAACAAAACTAAATATATAATTTAGTGGTAGTTGAAAAAATTCTTAATTTTATGATATCCAATATAATCCTTAAATTTAAAAATTTGATAAAACCATTATCTTCACTTTCCTCAATTAAAAACTCCCTTAAAAAGAAATGAACACAAAATAAGTGAATTCAAACATATATAAATAACTACCACTGTATTGTTTATCTCTTACCCAGCAAGGTAAGAAACAACCTTTTAATACTTTAATTTTGTGAGTATTAAACAACTAGTGTGAAAAACAAGCTGCATGTAAACTATTTCTACTGCCTGAGCTTCAATGACTAGCTGAGGCAACCTGTTATAGGAGGTGTTAATTGGCAATAGGAGTACAAGTCAGAAGCATGTTCCCCATCGTCCTAACCCAGCAAGGCTAGGTCATTAAAGTGGAAATGAATTCTTTCATGTCGACTTAACCCTTTCAATGCATGGTTTCAGCTGTTTTCTTGCGATTAATTTAAAAAACTTGTTACTTTTTAGAGTTAAAAAAATGCCCCCCCCCGAAAAGATCCTTTGGGTGACAGTTCCAATGTCTACTTATTATTTAGAAATACACAGCAAGTTAATTGCAATGTAATACTGCAACTCTCCCCTCTGAAAAACATATGAACTAATTACATTTGTCTATTTTAACACTGAAAAGAAGATACAGGATATAATGTTTAGAAATAGCTTGAAACCATTTACACACATAGGGATTCAATTTACATTTCTGTTTGAGGATCCAACAACTGTCCTGTTAATCATCTTAACCTTGGGATAAAATAGTAGTGATTTTTTTTTTAAATCTCATGATGTCCACACAAGAATCTCCAATATAAAAATGTTTTGAAACATATATGGAGTTAAAACACCTTCCTAATTATGTTTCATTATTCTGATAAGGTGCACAATCACAGCATAGCCTGATGACTGGTTGCCAAAAAAGCCCAAATTCCTTTTATGGAATGATCTCAGAGGTTTCCAGATGGCGCATTAATTCTTTAAAAGAAAAAAAAAAAGACAAAAAAAGGGAAAGAAAATAAGAATGGAAATGTCAAAATAATGATGCATTGCTTTTCAAATGCCACATTTATAAATACTAATATTGCCATATATTTTAAGCATTACTGGAATTTAAAATAAAACACAATTATATAAATAATATTCTAACTATGACAAATAAAAATTAACATATATATGTTGTATCTTTCATCTGAATAATCTTGAAAGTACAGACTTTAATAAAAACTCACAGTAACAACTCAACATTAGAAAATTTATCATCCCTCTTACTGTGTACCTTGTGATAAACCAATAAATAATTACCACCATGACAGTGGAGACATAATTTCAGCCATTGTTAAAATATAGATAGGTTCGTAGTATCTATAATCAGTAATATGCCTATTTACTAGCTTGATTAGCAAAGACTGAAGTAATAGGAAATATAATGCTTCAAGGATGTCAAAAAATGGGGATTATACTGTATTCTATATACCTTTCCCTACTTCACCTACCTCCTGTCAAGGCTTCCAATTATTTGATAAACTTAGTTCCTGGTTCTCTGAGAACTTTTTTTCCCAGGCCTACTGAGCTCCTTCAATATGGTAAACCTAAGTGGCTGTCCTAGAGCCAATATTTTGAGAATATAAAAACTTCAGTGGGGAACAGGCAGTAAGGTATGGTGATGTAATAGCAGGGGAGAAAGGAGAAGATGACACCATTACCTGGTTATAAAAAGACCCAAGCAAAGTACAGGGGCTGGCAGCACAGTTAAGTGCCCAGCTGTGACATTTCTTTCTCTTTAAGACCACCCTTGATATTCACTTTGAAACAATTTTCACCTACTTAAAAATGTGTGTGTGTAAGAGAGAGAGAAAGAGAGAGAGAGAAATATGTCATGAGCACCAATCACTTTAGATATCTATGAAATCTGTCTCACCAGAACCGGGACTGACTGTCCTCCATTCTGAATGATATCACTTTGCTCCATGGCAATGAGAAAGAAGCAAGCACAATTGGTGACTATCATTGTTACAAAGAAACATCTTACACAGATAACCGTTTCAAACTTCAGAAACCAGAAGATAACTACAAATCTTTAGGAGTGGCAAAAGTATGTTTTCTTTTATAACTGGAAACAGGGCCCCAAATCAAGCAAATCCTGAATGTCTTACAACAGAACATTAAAGTATCAAGAACTGTTCCATAATAGACCCTGCAACTTTTGGAGTTCTTATATTCATTCACCAATTGTCTTTTTTTTCATATCATTCAACTATGATACTATTTACTTGTTTAAATTACAAAACATGGAAAATAAATAAGCCACAAATTAATTGGCTATCCTGGGAAGCATCCATAAGTCATTAATTAGCCAATCTTCCATGTAATGTTACAAACACACAAAGAATGCACATTTTTATTTATTCACCCAATACCCGCAGACTTGAGAGCCCATATGCCATGTATTGTCCACATAACAGTAAGCAGGTCCCTGCCCTTAAAAGGTTTACAAAGTAGAAGACAGACAAGAAAGAGAAAAACCATAGATCAAGTACAAAAATAAGAGGCATGTAAAGGGAACATAGAAGACAACAATCTATTTGACAAAATCTTCCCTGTGCTAAGAATTGAAGAATGTGTAGGTCTTTTCCAAGCAAAAGATAAAAGTAAAAAAGAAAAGAGATGAAGGGCAGGGAAAGGCATTCTAAGGAGAGAAAATAACACATACAAAGGCACAGCGACATGAAACAACAATCATCTTGCACATTACCATTCAAACCTGTTTAACCAATAAAATGGGCCAAATAAAGCATGGAATCCTAATTAGTCAAACATGAGTTAATACTGCTGCAATTTCTATGAGTGCTTTTCTAAGGATGTGACTTTTTTTAAAGGGCATCTTTAAAAGTAGAAGTGCTTTTTCTTATACACATTTTTGCCTTTATGAAAAATATTCAGCACTTAAGAACATAAATCAGTTTTTTCTCTGACATTCCTAAAATAAACAGTTTTAAGACAATACATGAAGGGTAAGATGATATGTCTTTCATGCAAAATATTAAGTCTTGGGACATAATAGAATTTCACTACTGTGAAACAGACTGTCTCTTCAGTTTACAGGATTTGTACAAATGTTACGTTTGACTCAAGAGTCTTGAGGCCAGGTTATTTCTTCTTAACATACATTTCTCAGACCAAAACAATCTATTAACAAATAATATAAAAAGCTGATTATCTGATATCCAAGCAATGGGCACCAATGGAAGAGAAGACACAAGAGTTCAAGGCTGGGATTAGTTGGATCACTGATCAAAGAAACTGAAGGTTAAGTGGATGCTACTGTGATGAGCTGTTAAGAATCACTAAGCAGCCACAAAAGCTGGGCCCTGGAAGTGTTAACACAGAATACTAATATTTGTGTATCTTCTTTCATATCTTTCAAATATGTAACATTTGCATTTTGCTTTATTTTTCAAATGTTATTTATCTCATCTAATGACAAAAGAGAAAGACAAAGGAACAATATATACAAAAACAGAGCACCATACAGAGAGAGGAGGAACACACAAAAAAAGAATGGGCGCATGTGGGCATGGCTATCAAGAAAAATGGGAGGAAAAAAGACTTGGGAAACCTGGGTGGTAGATATTATGCCACACACCAGGTATACAATGAATCAGCTAGATGTGATGCTAGTCCTTGAAATGTAATGCTAGAAGAAAGAAAATGCACACACACATATAAAAATGCATATATCATTATAACTTGGATTTGGTGCCAACACAGCAGAAAAGAGGATAAGCCTTGTGGATATAATAAAAGCAAGGTCTGTGTCTTCAAAGAGCCTTCCCAGAAAGCAAATAAGCCATAAACATGTAAGCCAGTAGTTTATTTTTTTAAAATAGAATCTTACTGTGTCGCCCTCAGTAGAGTACCATCACATCACAGCTCACAGCAACCCCCAACTCTTGGGCTTAAGTGATTCTCTTGCCTTAGCCTCCCAAGTAGCTGGGAGTACAGGTGTCTGCCACAACATGCAGCTGTTTTTCTGTTGCAGTTGTCATTGTTGTTTAGCAGGCCCAGGCTGGGTTCAAACCCGCCAGCCTCGATGTATATGGCTGGTACCATAACCACTGTGCTACGGGCACTGAGTCAAGCCAGTAGTTTTTAATCCTATTGACAGCTCAGAATCACATGGAGAACTTAAAAAATTCTGATGCGTGGGCCCAGCCTCAGAGATCTGATTTAATTGCTCTAAGGTAAGGCTTGGAATCTTTTTTTTTTTTATTTTTTAGTACTCAAGTGATTCTAAAGTACGGTCAAGATTGACGATCACTGATTATAAATTTATAAAGCAAAAGATTTCATGATTGCAAAGTTAATAAAATGGCTAGGGTAAGTTTGCCCAGCTAGCTAGTTAGGAGTTTAACAGGTCTAGAGCCAATCACCAAAGGCAGCAAATTCTGCATTACTACAGGGTTTTATTATAATTTCAACTATGTAAAATTTAAAGGCTTACGAAATGTCATGAACTATTAAGTAGGGAGAGATTAATCAGGTTGAAAGCACCATATATGGTGATTATTTATTGATATCCACAAACTATTTCAGGTCCCTCTCTCAGGCACATAATAGGATTACACTTCCTTGGCCTCCTTACATTAAATATCAACACATGACTTGATTTAGCCAATGAAATGTAAGGAGATATGACCTGTGTCATTTCCAATCAAAGCTTTTTAAGAGCCAGTGTTCAATGACAAGTACTCTGTCAGCTTGAATTCCAGAATAAGGATGACACCAGAACACAGCACCCAGCTGAGCCATGACACACAGTATGAGTGAAAAGAAAGGTTTGAAGCCCTTGAGATTTGGGAGTTGTTCCAGAAGTATATAACCCATGTGTCCTCAAACTACAGCCTGCAGGCCACGTGTGGACCACCTAGGACATTTATCTGGCCTGCCAGGTGTTTTTGCCGCTGCCTGTCCTGCTTAGCAGCCGACTCATCCCGGGGCCCACAGTCCGGCCCTCCAACAGTCTGAGGGACAGTGAACTGGCCCCCTGTTTAAAGTTTGAGGACACCTGATATAACCCACCCTTCTTAACTAACACACCGTAGAAGTCTTCCAGGGGAAGGGCTGAGGTAAGGGATCATTTAAGCAGTCTGTAAAGGAAGTAAATAGTAAATTCATTAAGCAACCTATGTAGGCAAAGGGCATTCCTTTAGAGAAAATACCTTACACAAAATCATATAATGGATGAGCAGAATAGTATGGGACACTTGAGGAATTATAGAGAGTGTAATGTGGCTGATTTAGGATATGAAAAGGTTGAAGCAGAAGATAAAGCTGGAAAGAGACACATCAGGAAGGATGGAAAACCTAGACAGCAGATCAATGCATCAAAGAGCCAAAGGGGCCATTCTGTGAAGATACTAACTCATCTTCAGCCTTCCCGCTGTCCTCGTATAATACACATAAGTGATAATAGCACTCTCACCAGCAACTGTGGCATACCAGTCATCATTTAAGAAAGCTCTCAGATGTCGACTGTGCCCTTGAGATACACAGCCCTTCCTTTCCCATCCCCTTCAGAATCACTACACTTTGGCCTGAGGACCATAATTTCTATCCTACAGTGAAAATGACTCAGGCCTTTAAACAAATGAACAGAACAATCAGTTGTACATTTTAAAAAGGGCTATGGAATTTCTGGTGGTAGGAAGATTTACTAAGGAAGATTGGTGACAAGGAGGATATAGATAAGATTATGAATTAAGCAGAGGCAATGACAGAAGAGAAGAAACACAATCGAAGCAGACTTCCTAGTATAAGACCTGGGAACTAATTACATGGGGAAGAAATGGAGAAGTGTAATATAATGTGGTTGCAGGTTTTGCCTTGGGCAGCTGAGTAAATACGCTATCGTTAATCAAGGTATCTAATACCCTTAAGGCCACATCCCAAACCTCCAGAATCTGACTGCTTCTACACCTACATTATAGGATTCTGCTGATTATAACATACGGGGTGGCCATAAACTTTAATGGTGCAATTTAATATACTGTAGTGTACAATTTAAAACTGCACACAAACTTTGAGGCCACTCTCATTTATGATGACATGAAATCCATTTATATGTCATTTTAACTAATTCTCTTTTTATTCTTACTGGAAATGATCTGAGATCTCCTTTCCTTTCTATTACCTTGATTAATTGAGAACTAGCATCACAAAGTTCAAAGTTAATTCAACACAGCTGTAATAACATTATATCTAATTTGTCTGCAGCATCCAGGTTAGGTCCTGCCTAAAAGGAAAAAATTTAAGATTATCCAAAACCATTATAGCAGTCAGGTATTCACCCAAAATTAAATATCACAACTGCTAGTGGGACTAGTTTGCTTCTTTATAAAGAAGTTCTTCAACCTCAAACAGGATTGCCACTTTAAAATACATGATACTAAGTTAAATTTGAATTTCAGATTATCAAAAAACTATTAACTACTGATCTAAAATTACAATTTAAATGAGCATCTAGTTGTTTTGTTTGTTTTTGTTTTTTAATTTTATTTATTTATTTTTGCAGTTTTTGGCCAGGGCTAGGTTTGAACCCGCCACCTCTGGCACAGGGGGCCGGCGCCCTACTCCTTTGAGCCACAGGCACCACCTTTGCTTTTTTTTTTTTTGAGACAGAGTCTCACTATGTCACCCTTGGTAGAGTGCCCTGGTGTCATAGCTTACAGCAACCTCAAACTCTTGGGCTTAAGGGATTCTCTTGCCTCAGCCTCCCAAGTAGCTGGGACTACAGGTGCCTGCCACAACGCCCAACTAGAGCATCCAGTATTTTCATTTGCTCAATTTGGCAACATTATCTACAGGTAATTTTGTTATGCCTAGCTTAAGCCGAGACAACTTTATATTATTAAGCATACCAACACTTTTTTCAAAATCTGTTACTATGTCTTAGTCTTTAATAATACCTTTAAGACTGAAACTGAAGCACCCACACAAAATAGAGCCCCTTAAGGGAAGAACACAAACTAAATAGACATCTTAATGATATGTGTATCATATTTTCATTCATTAACAGACAAATAAAACTTTTACTAGGCAAGAAAACATTCACAGTTCAGACCACACCATGCACACAGTTCTGCTGGGCTCCCTGATGCCTCCCCACAGCATGACTAACAGTGAACTTTCCCCTCCATAGTTACCCTAGATTTTCTCTGCTACAACTCGTTGCTTCATCATGTCGTTATGTCTCCATCAAGTCAAACACTCTGGTGTTTACTTGTTTGTAACCTCACAATATCGAGATAAGGGCTCTGCATACACTTACAAAGTGAGAGAATACCATAAAGTCGAAGAAAGGCTACTCACATAATTGAACGAGTTCCACACTACAGAAAGATCACCAAACACACACAAAAAAAGATGCTCGATAAATAACTCTTCAGTCTCTTTATAAATAAGTGCAGTTTTAGCTTTTATTTTTGACTCACTCTCTCACCTACAAACATGCCAAGCAAGCATTCTGATGCCTCTGTGAGCCAGGCACACATGAACATGCCAAAGGCAATCCTTTGCCTGTGTGGTCTCCATTAAGAAGTTTAGATGCCTTCTCTCAGAAAGATAAGCAGATCCAAAGGGCAAAATAAATGAGAGGCTCAAGAAAAGGGAACTATTAGGGCTTGAAGCACTCTTGGAGAAGAAGGACTGAGATAGTAAACCAATCAGGCAGCAGACTGGGACTAAGAGTACAAAGCTGCGTCTTCAGAGTGAGGGAGGCCAGAGATGCAGGTATGTGAGCAGCAGAGAGGAGGAGCAATGTGACGATCACCCAGAGTGAACAACAAACATCTCCAAACAAGATTATTTACTTTATTTCTTTTAAAATTTATTATGAAAAAATTAAGAAATACAAAGAGGTCTAATAAACAATACAAGAAACTCACTACCCATCTTATGAAACATAAAATCACTAAAGCAGGTGAGCTGAAGCTCCTGCGGCCTTCATCCTGGTTGACTGCATCCTCACTCTACAACCCCAGATGCATCCACTATTCTAATTTTGATGAATTCATTTCTTTGTACTTTTACTACATAGATGGACATAGGTAATACACAGCATGTTTTTAAATTGTATATAAAAACAATTATATAAGGAGACTCGCTTGAGCCCAGGAGTTGGAGGTTGCTATGAGCTGTGATGCCATGGCCCTCTACCCAGGGGGACAGCTTGAGGCTCTGTCTCAAAAAAAAAAAAAAAATGTATTATTCCTCCACTTGCTTTTGCCTTCATCAGGTTAGTATGAATTAATCATGATTTCATGATGAAGACTCATTTTCACATCTTTACAAAATTCTGTGAAGCACAATTATATACACATTCTCCTACTGATGGATAATTAAGCTGTTTTCAAATTTTGTATTATAAACTAGGGATCAGCAAACTACAACCTGTGGACAAACCAGGTGATTTTTTAAAAATGAAATTGTATTAGTACATAGCTCTGCCTGTTCACTTCTGCATTTTATATATATGGCTGCTTTAGCACTACAATGCTAGAGTAGAATAAGTAGTTGTGACAGAGATCATACAGCCCACAAGCCTGAAATATTTATTACTAACTGGCCGCTTAAGGAAAAGATTACCAACCCTTGTCGTAAACAATGCTGTTATGAATGTCCTAGTACCCACGTGGGAAACTTTCTCTAAGGAATATAATTAGGAAAAGATCTGCTAGGTTTACGGTAGGTAAATCTTTATTGTCATTAGATTCTGCCAAAATGTGTTACAATGGGGTTGTATACTACCATTAGCTTACATGTGTTTATAAAATATTCATGTTTCTTCTAATGCTCCTATCTTTTGTCCATTTAAGAAATTAGTATTTTCCTTACTGATTGGCAGAAGTTCAATATATACTGCTAAATAATACTGTGTCAACTGTATACTAGATATATCATTCCCAATCTGTGCTCACTGTTTTGCTTTTTAAATTTCTTCATGCCCCAGGTGCATCTGAGAAACAAATATTAATATAATAAGAAAACTAACAAAGGGGTAAAGATTACACAGTTTAATACATTTAAAGTACTTAGAGAAAAGTACCTGGCACATACTAAGGGTTCCACAAAGGTTACCTATTTTTTGATGGAGTTTTTAGATGAAAGTAAGTTTTAAATTTCAACGTAATTTAATCAGTCTGTCCCTTTACTGTTTGTGCTATCTTGCTTAAGAAAGCCTGCCCAATACATTCAGTTTTAAATATCCATAAAACAATCTAAGTCATCTTGTTTATTCACTACCTCTGAATGCTAAGAAAGAACAGCATTTCCTGTCAATTTGGTTTCAGTTAACTAATGCGAGCGGATTTTCTTAAAATCTCAGTATAATCTTAATTCTAATCTTTCTAGTTTAAGTAAAAAATTTCACCTAGAAAAGCTATTCTAACACAAATTTTTCCCTTTAAAAAGTAAATTAAAAGGGCATCAGCTTATGTCCAAGATAGTGTAACAGGATTAAATTTCCACCTGAAACAAACAAACCAAAAAAAAAGACAAAACTATATGACATAATGAATGGTTTGTAAGACAGAGTCATCAGGCAACAAAGAACAGTAACCCCTGAGAACTTGGATACAAATTAGGTGTGCCTTACTACTACCCTAAACTACTGCCTTGAAACACTTTATAGGCTATAATGTCAGAGGGAAGGAAGCCAGCAGTGGCTAGTGGACTTTCTGAGTCAAGGTGACAGATCTGAGGTCACTGGGAGACCAAAAGCTATCTAGACAAAGTACCACAGAAAAAACCAGCTGCAAAAAGAGAAAACTAGCGCACTTGAAAAGGCTGTCTTTGAGTATTCAGCTGAGTACTGATCAGTGCACATAGGTGAAGAAACTACCCACGTCTGAGGAAAGAATTCTCCAAAAGGATTACAGAGAAGAAGAGTACCTACCTCCCATACAGCACTGGAAACACTGCCTGATCCCACCAGCCAAACTGGAAAATTTCAAAATTCACAAGCCATTGACTAGATTATACAGAGATCTAGCCTCACTAGTGGAAAACAGTAAGTCTTACAGAAAGCACTGCTCCTGTTGTACTTAACAAATAGTAAAAGAAAACTAGAAAGAATCAAATAAATTCCAAAAAATTCAACCGCATCCACAGCAGATATGAAGAATATTTATAAGAATACGGCTTAGCACCCATTGCTGAGCATTTAGGACGCCAGCCACATACACAGAGGCTGGGGGTTTGAACCCAGCCCGGACCTGCCAAACAACAATGATAACTACAACAAAAAGATAGCTGGCTGTTGTGTTAGGCACCTGTAGTCCCAGCTACTTGGAATGCTGAGGCAAGACAATCGCGTTAAGACCAAGAGTTTGAGGTTGCTGTGAGCTGTGACATCAGAGCACTCTATAGAGGGCGACATAGTGAGACTCTGTCTCAAAAAAAAAAAAAAAAAAAAAAAGAATAAAAAATACCCCCAAAATACTTTTTACACAAGGTAAAACTTACAATGTGAAGCATGTAGGAAAAATTAGCAGATATGCAAAGATGCAAGAAAATATGACCCATAGTGAGGAGATAAATCAATCAGTTCAAACCACGAACTGATATGGATGTTAAAATTAGCAAAGACATTAGAAAGTTTAAACTGTCAAACAGTTAAGCAGAGACATAAAACATAAACCTCCTGAGATGGAAACTACAATGTATCAGTGGCAATAGGCTAACACCTTGTAACAATAATGTAACATTCACATGCTATAAATGAAACAGAATATCACCTGAAGATAGACTGTGCTAAATTAAAGATGTATACTATAATAACAAGTTATAGCTAAAAATCCAATAATGGAAATATAGCAAAATCATAAAAATATTCTATACATCTAAAAAGAGGCAGACAAAGGAATGTGTCCCTAATTTCACTTCCACTCTTGTCAAGTTTAACAAGAAATTTAGGAATGTTTGTTCATTGCTGTTATTGAAGCTCCAACGTTTCCACGATGACACACAACATGCAATGACAATAATCAACACTACTCAGCAAGAAACCACCACGCCTCAACATGAACACAGCTGTGACGTGCCTGGTATGCCAAGGGTCTAAAAACTTCACTGTCTATACAGTGCTGCCAACTTATGAGCATGGTGGCAAGTTCCCAAACTTAATTGTCAGACCCTGTATTTATTAAGAGAAAATTGGTTAAATAAATTATGGTTCATCAATAAAATGTAAAAGCAAGCCATCATTTAACAAGGCATGTATGGATACTGTATGAGACAAACTTTAGAATACAGTTTTAAGTAGGTATATTACACTGTCCAATATAAATTAATAGTAGCAATTGGCCACAAGCAACTATTTAAAAATTAAGTAAAATATAAATTCCAGGGGTATCCAACCTGAGGCCTGGGGGGCCACATGCAGATTACTGGAGGACTGTTTTACTTATCTGTGGTGTCAGATATCACAAAAAGTATGCATGAACCTTTCCTTTTGCTCATAAGCTTATGTGTTTACTGTATAGGCCCAGATAACCCTTACTCTTTTTTTTTTTTTTTTTGAGATGGAGCCTCAAGCTATCCTCCTGGGTAGAATGCCATGGCATCACAGCTCACAGCAACCTCCAACTCCTGGGCTCAAGCGAGTCTCCTGCCTCCACCACCCAAGTAGCTTGGGACCACAGGCGCCCGCCACAATGCCTGGCCATTTTTTGGTTGCAGCCATCATTGTTGTTTGGTGGGCCCAGGCTGGGGATT
>CAUYQV010076962.1:0-17508 GCA_963574575.1 Galagoides demidoff
GGTGCCTGTGGTCCCAGCTACCTGGGAGGCTGAGGCAGGAGACTCGCTTGAGCCCAGGAGTTGGAGGTTGCTGTGAGCTGTGAAGCCATGGCACTCTACCCAGGGGGATAGCTTGAGGCTCTGTCTCAAAAAAAAAAAAAAAAAAGAGAAAGGGTCTCGCTATGTTAGCCAGGTTGGCCTCAAACTCCTAGATTCAAGCAACCCTTCCCCCCTAGCCTCCTGAGTAGCTAGGAGTACAGGCACATGCCCCTGTGCCTAGTGAAACTCCTCTTCGGAAGAGGGCATACACAAAAGAACAGGAGACAGGACAATAGCAACATAATTCAGGAAGGTGGGAAAGCGCGTGAAGTAGAAATAAGCTACAGAGTTGATGTATCTTTCCACTAGTGTGAGAAAGGGCTCAAAGTTTCTGCATTTAGCATTCAATATTCACAGATAGCCTGAGCCAGTACTCACATCATAACTCTCTTCTGCTTAACTTTACATAACTCCCTCTGCTTAACTCTCTCCACAGGATAAACTGCTGGAAATCCTAGGTTTATAGCAATTCACAATGTATTCAACAGAGCAGTAGTTCTCAAGGTCTGGCCTATGGATTCCTGGACATTCTAGAGACTCTTCCAGAAGACTATAAGGTCAGAACTATTTTTTTGTAATAGTAATAAAACATTATTTTCCTTTTCATTGGCTTGATATTGGCACTAACAGGGAACAAGAGTGATGGGTAAAACTGCTTCTGTCAGCACTAATCAAGGTATCACGAACTATACTAGAAGTAACTGTGTTCTTTACTGCCACACATCCACAGAAAAAGGAAAACAAAAAAGCCAGTTTCACTTAAGAATTTTCTAAATGAAGCAGTAAAAATAATTAATTTTATTTAATACCAACCTTTGATTATAGTTTTTTTTAATATTCTATGTGACAAAAATTGGAAATACACAGAAAGCATGTGGTTATCTCCCAAAAGAGCATGTTTCAGTGAAAAGTTGAATAAAATACTTTTTCCAAGGAACACCACTTTTACTTAAAAGAACAAATGACAAATACATTTATTCAGACTTGGATATGGCAGACATATTCTTAAAATAAACTGAGCTTGTTGCTCTAATGAAAACAACGGACAGTATTTATTACGTATGGTAAAATACTAACTGTCAAGTAAAAATTAGAATTTTGATTTTGGGGGTTTTTTTGTAGAGGCAGAATCTCACTTTATCGTCCTCAGTAGAGTGCTGGGGCATCACAGCTCACAGCAACCTCCAACTCCTGGGCTTAGGCGATTCTCCTGCCTCAGCCTCCAGAGTAGCTGGGACCACAGTCTATTTTTGCCACAATGCCCGGCTACTTTTTGTTGCTGTTTGGCTGGGGCTGGGTTTGATCCCGCCACTCTTGGCATATGGGGTTGGCGCCCTACCCATTGAGCCATAGGTGCCGCCCAAAATTAGAATTTTGAAAAACTTGAATCCCCCTATAAGTTGATGGTTTTCCATCAGAAACTTTTCTAGTGAGATAGGTAGTGACATTAATGAATATGATTTTCTGATATTACGTAATAAAATATGTCAACATTTGGAAAAGCAGTGAACTATGCTCTCTAAATGACCAATGCATGATGTTACAAACCCATACTTGGGTAGAAAAAAGATGATCCATTCAAAATGAATTTTAATTAAATAGTACGTAAAGTACATTGAGATGGTTTGAGATTCCTCACTGAAACAAACCTTTAAAAAACACTACTTGGTTCAGCATCTGTAGCTCAAGTGGCAAAGGCACCAGCCACATACACCAGAGCTGGTAGGTTTGTATCCAGTCTGGGCCTGCCAAACAGCAATGACAACTGCAACCAAAAATGGCTGGGCATTTTTTGGCGGGTGCCTGTGTTGTTCCAGCTACTTGGGAGGCTAAGGCAAGAGAATTGCTTAAGCCCAGGAGTTGAAGGTTGCTGTGAGCTGTGATGCCACAGCATTCTACCCAGGGTGACAACTTAAGGCTCTGTCTCAAAAAAAGAAACACTACTTGGCGCCTATGGCTCAGTGGGTAGGGCTCTGGCCCCATATACTGAGGGTGGTGGGTTCAAACCTGGCCCAGGTCAAATTGCAACAAAAAGAAAGCTGGGCGTTGCGGGTGGCGCCTATAGTTCCAGCTACTTGGGAGGCTGAGGCAAGAGAATGGCCTAAGTCCAGGAGTTGGAGTTGCTGTTAGCTGTGTGATGCCACCGTACTGACAAAGTGAGACTCTGTCTCTATAGGAAAAAAGGAAAAGAGGGCAGCACCTGTAGCTCAGTGAGTAGGGTGCCAGCCCCATGTACCAAGGGTGGCAGGTTTGAACCCAGCCACAGACAAACTGCAACAAAAAAATAGCCGGGCATTGGCTGGTGCCTATAGTCCTAGCTACTTGGGAGGCTGAGGCAAGAGAATCGCTTAACCCCAAGAGTTTGAGGTTGCTGTGAGTTGTGATGCCACTGCACTCTACCCAGGGTGATAGCTTGAGACTCTGTTTCAAAATAAACAAACAAACAACAAAAAAATTATTTGTTTAATTTTGGTGTAGTATTAAAGGAGAATATTCACAATCATCTGAAAAGGCTATTAAAATACTCTCCCTTTCTAATTAGGTATCTGTGTGAGGCCTTATTTTCCTCATATACTTTTAAACAAAACAACATATCCTAACACACTGAATGGAGAAAGCAGACAGTAGAATCCAACTTCCATTTAGCCAGACATTAAAGCTACTTGAAAAATGTAAAGCAATGCTACTCTTCTCAAACGGTTTTCTTTTGGAAAATATACATTTTGGTTTATTGTTAACTTTTACTTATTATTTTTATTTTTTGGCTCATCTTAAAAGAACTTTTAAGTATAACATAAAAGCAATTCTGGAGCAAGGAACAGTTAATAATGAGTATAGCCAATGACTGTATTTGCAGCATCAAAAATTAAGTGTACCACTAAAAAAACCAGAGTTTTTTTAAAATTAAATACTTACTTCTCCACCAAGAACTCTGGCCAGTAGGAAAATTGTTAGTGAACCAAATATCCAAATGGTTATAATCCATGAGACGACCTTAAGGGGAGGAAAAATCATGCAATTAATATTTTTGTACCAAATAAACAGATAATTTTCTAGGAACTCAGTTCTGTGCCATAAAAGACAGTTTGACATGCCCAATTTTAGGACATAGAGAGGTTGTATGTGTTTTAAGGTATCTTTCCCAAACTTACTGAGAATATAATGTGAAATACAATTTTATATTCACAATTGCCTAAAGAAACCTGAGTAGTTCAAGATCTATGATAAAAGATTATCTCCAAAAAAAGGGAACAAGGCGGCATCTGTGGCTCAAAGGAGTAGGGCACTGGCCCCATATGCCAGAGGTGGCGGGTTCAAACCCAGTCCCAGCCAAAAACTGCAAAAAAAAAAAAAAAAACTTCAAAAAAAGGGAACAAAGCATTTACTATCAACTCCTTAGTTTATAGCACCCTGCAAAGAAAACTTTTTCCTGAAATAAGTTACCAATCTTCTCTGGACGTCTTTAAAACTTGTGTTAATATTTATCTAAATAAATAACAGAATACAGAAGACATTTAAGATAATTTTAACTCCTCAGACTTAGTGTAATGATACACACATATATTAACAAGTTCTGTCTGCTGGGAGATCTAGAAATAATACCCCGATAGCAACATAAGCACACTTACTGACCACAAATTGGTTTCTAAATATCGCTCCCTAATTAAAGGAACTAGGACTCCTTAGAGAAATGGTTGATACCAGGGGTGGTACAAGCAAAATACAAGATTAGCCTGGAAAACTTTGTGGGGCCAGAATGAAAGGAACAGCTCAAATATGATGACAGACAACGGAGACTCAGAAGGGTGAGGGGATGGGAAACGAATAGATGATGAGAAATCACTTACTGGCCACAATGTACGTTATTCAGCTGATGAATATGCTCAAAGCCCTGACCAAATCACCACACAATCTATGCATGTAACAAAAATGCATATGGACTGCAGTAATTTGTACAAATAAAAGATGATTCTTCATGTCATTAAAAAAAAGATAGGCTATGTTGAAAGCACATAGAAAGCAACTTAAAGGAACTCCCAATAGCTAAGGCTGGAGAAATTTGAGGAATAAAATAAATGATGATAGGATTAGATTATAACTCAAAGAGTAAAATGAATAAGGGAACTAGAAAAATCACTATTCAGTAAATACCACAGTAATAATTACTGCATGCAAGGCGCATCAATGAATGCTACAATTTGGAAGCTAAAGGTAGATGGGAAAAGGGATATTTGTCAATCGCAAAGTTATCTCCACAAGATATTTATTAATTACAAAGAGAAAAAATAGCAACTATACAGTGGAGGAACTGGGCCGACACCACTCCATCACCTAACAAAGTGATTAAGATCACCAGTAATAAGACTTATCAGTATCATATACTCCCTGCTAATATGCAGAGAAGGGTACATAACTCTGATGATATTCTTGCTAAAATGTATAACCCCGATTCAATCATGTGAAAAGGCCACGCAAATCCAAACTGAGCAATACTCAAATGGTACAGTTTGCTTTGAGCCTTCGTACCCTTTGTTCAAATACAAGATTATGAAAAATAGATAAAATGAGAGCGATGTTCTAGATTAGGAGTTCTCAACCTGTGAGTTGCAACCCCTTTGTAACAATGAAAATACATCCTGCACATCAGATATTTACATCATGATTCATAACAGTAGGAAAATTACAGTTATAAAGTAGCAATGAAAATAATTTTATGGTTGGGGTCACCACAACATGAGAACTGTATTAAAGGGTCATGGCATTAGGAAGGTTGAGAACCACTGTTCTAGATGAAGGGCACGTAGCAGGTAGGAGACCAGACCAGAGTCCCCATTCACCTTCTTCAGTGGTCCTTGTAAGACTTCAGCAAAATATCTGACATAAAATACTAATCTAGGGCAAATAAGTAAAGGACTAATACACTGTGTCAAGGATCTTACAATGGGGAGATTATTCTGGATTACCTTGGTGGGCTCTGAATGTAATAACAATTGTCCTTCAAAGAGGAAGAGAGGGAGATTTGAGTATAGTAGAACAGAAGGCAATGTGACCATAGAAACAGAGATTGCAGTGATGTGGCCAGAAACCAAAGAATGCTGGCAGTTTCTAGAAATGGAAAAGTTTGAAAGCATTGCTCTAAGGTGCTCCCTACATATCTATGGAATGGTTTTAGGGATGAAGAAGTGAGAAATAGGCTCGGCCCATAGCACAGTGGTTACTGTGCCAGCCACATACACTGGGGCTATTGGGTTCAAACCTGGTCCGGGCCTGCTAACAATGACAACTGCAACAAAAAATAGCCAGACATTGTGGCAGGCGCCTGTAGTCCCAGCTACTTGGGAGACTGAGGCAAGAGAACTGCTTAGTCCAAGAGTTTGAGGTTGCTGTGAACTCTGATGCCACAGCACTCTACCAAGGGTGACATAGTGAGACTCTGTCTCAAAAAAAAAAAAAAAGTGAGAAATAATGGGTAAAGGCAAAGCATTTCTCAAACACAATGTAGGATTACAGTTAATATTTGACTATATCTAATTTTTGAAACTATCTAATTTTTGAAACTATTAAATAAGATATACTTACCCTAAACTGTCCATATAGTGATATCATGGAAAAGAAAAGAACAACAGCCAGAGGACCCCAAAAGTCAGGATTGTCTCTCACCACTTGTCTATTAAAACCAAGTGATGGCATTGGCATCAGAACACATCGGATTTTGTAGTAAATATCCTTGAGATCAATATCCAATTCTTCCCTATAATTTTAAAATAAAAATTCTCAAAATGCACACACTTCTGAATACTAGGATAGTTGCAAAATAATTTTTGAAAAATTTAAATATGACAGTATAAGCCAACAAAACATTTGCATCTGAATCACTAATTCCAAGATACACATTTTCAACATTTTAACTTCTCTAAAGTTGGGATACTTCTAACAATTACTGGTGTCTTACAATTGTTAGCCTGGAGTGAAGCCAAGTGCTTCTGATATCACCTTTCCTTTTGCCAGTCTCCCGGTGGTACTGCATATTAATAATATAACTTTTTTTTTTTTTTTGAGACAGAGTCTCACTTTCTCGCCCTTGGTAGAGTGCCATGGCAGTGTCACACTGCTCACAGCAATCTCCAGCTCCTGGGCTTAGGTGATTCTCTTGCCTCAACCTCCCGAGTACCTGGGACTACAGGCGCCTACCACAATGCCTGGCTATTTTTTTGTTGTGGTTTGGCCGGGCTGGGTTCGAACCCACCACCCTCAGTATATGGGGCTAGCGCCCTACTCACTGAGCCACAGGTGCCTCCCCCTATTAATAGTATAAAACAACTTGAAGTAAAATTTTCTGCTGGAAACTTTTTGGGGCCATACTCACAATTCTAAAGACTTCGTAATGTAAATTCTAATTCTTTAGACAATAAAGCTGTTGAGAACCAGTGTGGCATTTACATTATCAGGGGAAATCCTTTCTTTCAACTTATCCAATGCCAAACTGAAGCAAACTTCCTTGCTGCCTCTTCCTGTGTGGTAGGTGGTTTCTCATCTGTACTTAAAAAATAAGGAGATCACCCTTTGATGTCCCAGTTTTATGCTATCTTATATAATTTTCCTTTTAATTAATATATAAAGTAACTTCACCTTAAAATCCATGGGGTCTTAGACTTGATGAATATGGTATATTAACTTAAGGAACATAAAATGGGCCCCTCTGGGTGGTGCCTGTGGCTCAGTGAGTAGAGCACCAAGGGCAGCGGGTTTGAACTCAGCCCCAGTCAACTGCAACAAAAATAGCCAGGCATTGTGGTGGGCACCTGTAGTCCCAGCTACTCAGGAGGCTGAGGCAAGAGAATCACCTGAGCCCAAAAGCTGGAGGTTGCTGTGAGCTGTGATGCCATAGCACTCTACTGAAGGCGATAAAGTAAGACTCTGTCTCTACAAAAAAGAAAATGGACCCCTCCTTCACTTGTTCTTATCCATCTTACAAACACAAATAATGTAACCTAAGCATAACCTTATACTAACCTGACATAAAAATAATAATTAAAAAAAGAAATATAGGGGTGGCACCTGTGGCTCAAAGGAGTAGGGTGCCAGTCCCATATGCTGAAGGTGGCAGGTTCAAACCCAGCCCTGGCCAAAAACTGCAAAACAAAACAAAAAAAGGATGTCTTGGCACTTCATCTACTAATAATTATTACAAAGAATAACCTGGAAATGTCTCAATTTCACAAAGCCATAGGTTCTTCTTTACAGAATTATTTTACTTCCTCCTCCCCTATTATTTATCTCATGATAGATAATTATAAAATTTCACATACTGTGAAGAAAATGAAAGTATCTTTATACTCCTTGTCCCATTGGCAGCACTATAATTTCTATATAGGAGAGATTTTGGAGGGATAATCTTTGTAGAAATTTTAATTGTTTTTTTTTTGCAGTTTTTGGCTGGGGCTAGGTTTGAACCCACCACTTCCAGCATATGGGGCTGGCTCCCTACTCCTTGAGCCACAGGTGCCACCCTTAATTGGTTTTTAAACCTAAATTTCAACAGCACGTACCCAAAACACTACTTTTTCAGATTGCATGATTATTTAAGAAAAACGATAGACCCAGGTAAGCTCTAACAGTTTGGTATATATTGTATTTGTGTGAGATACAGGAATATTATTCTGCTAACTTTTGCCATTAAACAGGTTAAAGAATATTATCTCATTATTTCAGTTTTTAAAATTACTCATGTAATTGAAAACTGCTATGGCTTTTGACCGAAAAGATTAAGGTCTTCCACATCTCTCTTTAAATAAAAGAGAATCTAATCATCCCACAGACTAGCTCTGAAAACCAGAAATACGTATTATCGTGTTACATACAAGAGTGGCTTGTTATCCTCTGGATCATCATCTTCAACTTCCAAAAGCCAGCCATATCCTCTTTGTCTCAGAAATGTAGTAGCTGTAGATTCTTTGATAAAATCTCCACCAAGGTTTAATTTGACATCTGGGGATGCTATTGAACCACTGAGATCTTAAGAAAAAAAGAGGACAAAACTGTAAACCAAGGCAAAAATGTGTGGATTTCAACCAAAGTGAGCAGCTATTCAGCTAAAACAATTATCACTGGAAGAGCTCCATGAACATCTGTTACTTTATGTAACCTTCAAACTAAATCATCTTTATCTTTTACAAGAAGAAAATGAAAGATGAAAGAGGTGAAAACGGCTCTGTGCAGTGGCTCACACCTGTAATCCTAGCATTCTAGAAGGTTGAGGTAGGAGGAGTGCTTGAGCTCAGGAGTTTGAGACCAGCCTGAGCAAGAGCAAGACCCTATCTCTACTAAAAACAGAAAAACTGAGGCAGGAGGATCCCTTGAGCTCAGGAGTTCAAAGTTGCTGTGAGCTATCACAATGTCATGGTATTCTACCCAGGGCAACAGAGTGAGATTCTGTTTCAAAAAAGAAAAGAGGTGAAAAGATAGTTAGCTGGAGTGATATCAGAATCTAGACTTAACCATAGTAACTCTTTAAAATTTAAATGGAAGATAAATATATACATACACATATACAAAATACATTACATGATATCATTTTGGATTTCTTTATTATTACATAAATTATGTGCTTCAGAATAAATAATTGTATGAATTCTTTTTAGAGGCATTATATACGTTTATACACAAACTGTTAGACATAATTTGTCAAAGGAAAAACTGTAGACAAATTTTCTCTACTTTTTCATGTATTTATTCATATATTCATTCATTTACATGATCAAATATCTATGCTAAGTGCTTCACAAATTAGTGTTTAATTCTGGGTAAATCTGATGAGAGTTCCCTATTTCAAACACAGGTATAGTCTAGCAATGGGGAAGGGAGCGGAGAGAGGGTGACTAGGAGGATCTCACCTACTATGCACAATGTGAGGGTGTTCAGTGCAGCCCCCTGGGTGAAGGGGTCAAATACAACTTGAACTTTACCTTAGAAATGAAAACAATGTAACCTAAACATTTGTAAGTTCATATTAATCTGAAATTTAAAAAAAAAGAGTTCCCTATTTCAGCAAACTCTTTTCTATATATAATTACATTATTTATCTTTTGTTTTTGGCAAAAATAAAGGGGTGGTTTTTGATTTTTTTTGAGACAGAGTGTCAAGCTATTGCCCTGGGTCTAGAGTGCTGTTACATCATAGTTCACAGCAACCTGTAACTCCTGGGCTCAAGCAATTCTCTTGCCTCTGTCTCCCAAGTAGCTGGGACTATAGGCATCTGCCACAAATGCCTGGCTATTATTATTATTTTTTTTTTGGTTGCAGCCATCATTGTTGAATCCCGGGGTGGATTCAAACCCGCCAGCTCAGGTGTATGTGGCTGGTGCCTTAGCCACTTGACCCACAGGTGCTGAGCCAGGGGTGGGTTTTTTTTTTTTGAAACAGAGTCTGACTTTGCTGCCTTCATAGAATGCCATGGCATCATAGCTAACAGCAACCTCCAACTCCTGGGCAAGTGATTTTCTTGCCTCAGCCTTCCAAGTAGCTGGGACTATAGGCGTCTGCCAGAAGGCCTGACTATTTTTAGAGATGAGGTCATACTCTGGCTCAGGCTGGTCTTGAACCTGTGAGCTCAGGCAATCCACCCACCTCGGCCTCCCAGAGTGCTAAGATTATAAGCATGAGCCACCTCACTGGCCTGGGTGGGGCTTATTAGGTCAGTTCTAATAAGAGGTGAAGACATTCAGTTATCCACAATTTTTTTTTTTTTAGAGACAAAGTCTCACTTTATTGCCCTCAGTAGAGTGCTGTGTCATCACACAGCTCACAACAACCTCCAACTCCTGGGTTTAGGCGATTCTCCTGCCTCAGCCTCCAGAGTAGCTGGGACCACAGGCACCTGCCACAACACCTGGCTATTTTTTTGTTGTTGCAGTTTGGCCAGGGCCAGCTTTGAACCCACCACCTTTGGTATATGAGGCTGGCGCCCTACCCACTGAGCCACAGGTGCCGCCCTCAGGTATCCACATTAAGAAATAAATTCCATGGCCCAGTGCAGTGGCTCATGCCTGTAATCCTAGCACTCTGGGAGACCAAAGCAGGTGGACTCTCTGAGCTCAGGAGTTTGAGACTATCATGAACACAAGAGTGAGACTCTATCTCTACTAAAAATAGAAAAACTAGTTAAATGTCATGGCAGGTGCCTGTAGTCCCAGCTCCTTGGGAGCCTAAGGCCTAAGGAGCTCTTGAGTTCAAGAGTTTGAGGTTGCTGTGAGCTATGATGCCATGGCACTCTACCCAGAGTGACAGAGACTGTCTTCAAAATAAATACACAAATAAATTCCATGGACAGCATACACATTATCTTGGAGGTTACAGAAAATCATATTACTACAAATGACACATTTTCTGGTTGAAAAAACTGAGAATAGGGGTGGTGCCTGTGGCTCAGTGAGTAGAGTGTCAGCTCCATATACCGAGGGTGGTGAGTTCAAACCCAGCCCCAGCCAAACTGCAACAATAAAAAAAAATAATAATAAAGTTTAAAAAAAACTTAAAAAAAAGAAAAAACTGAGAATAATTATGGATTTACTTGAGGTCACACAGGAATTTAGAAGAAAAAAACACATTTGTTGGACCAGATAATATGCACTAGTAAACAACCATCAATGTTGTTAAGTTACATGACTAGAGCATTACTTTAGAAAAATAATTTTAGCAACAGCAAACTGGAACACTCCAACACAAATCCTTCCACGGAGATCATCTCCAACTAACACTAAAGTTAAATTCCTTGAAAAAAAGACCAAAACTAATCGGGTTGGGCACAGTGGCTAATGCCTGTTATTCTAACACTATGGGAGGCTAAGGCTGGTGGCTCATTTAAGCTCTGGAGTTGAAGACCAGCCTGAGCAAGAGCAAGACCCATCTTTAATAAAAATAGAAACACTAGCTGGGTATTGTGGTAGGCACTTGTAGTCCCAGCTAGTTGGAAGACTGAGGCAAGAGGAGCTCTTGAGCCTAAGAATTTGAGGTTTCTGTAAGCTATAATGCCATGGTATTCTACCCATGGCACAGTGAGACCGTCTCAAAAACAAAACAAAACAAAACAAAAAAACTAATGGAAGTTTTCCATCTCTAGTACAGAGAGCTTAACATGCACAATATTCTATGAGTCATATGCTGGTCTGGTTGTGACAACTCCTGCAATTAATTTTAACAAAATTGTGTTTTTTGTTTGTTTTTGAGACAGACTCTCATTCTGTTGCCCAGGCTAGAATGCCATGGCATCTGCTAGCTCACAGCAACCTCAACCTCCTGGCTCAAGTGATCCTCCTACCTTAGCCTCCTGACTAGGTAGAACTACAGGTACGTGCTACAATGCCTGGCTACAAAAGCAGACTTTTTTTTTTTTTAATTGAGACAGAGTCTCACTTTGCTGCCCTTGGTGGAGTGCTGTGATGTCACAGCTCACAGCAACCTCAAACTCCTGAGCTCAAGCGATTCTCTTGCTTCAACCTCCCAAGTAGCTGGGACTACAGGCACCCGCCACAATGCCTGGCTATTTTTTTGTTGTTGTTGTTGTTTTAGCAGGTTGGGCTGGGTTTGAACCACTAGCCCTGGTGCATGTCGCCAATACCCTACCCAGTGAGCTACAGGTACCACCCAAAAGTGGACATTTGGAAGCTAAGTCTCAGCCTAGCTACAAATTAATATAGCAAATCATTTATGTCTTCTGGGCCCTGATGTCCTATTCAAAGTTCTCTCCAGGTGAAACATTATATGACTCTACAAAGTTTTTATAAGAGAGCTTACTCTGTAGAGACAAATATTAGTAGCTTTGAATTCACCGTCCTTCCCTTCCTAAAGTTTAAAAATAGTTCCTATAGATTCTCTCATGGAATCTTATAGTTAAAATAAGGCACAGAATTTAACTCCAAAACTTGTAGATTTAGGGACAAATTAAGAGCATAAATATCAGACAACCCCCCCCCAAAACCCTTGTCTTTATTTTGTAGGCCAACTGTTTCTTTATGCATATTCTGTAGAATCTCATTCCCATGAGATACTCTCCATAAAAGATTTTTGATGCTAAATTTGGAAAACTCTGCATATTACAATTCCTACTTGGGTTTCAGAATATTGGCATACTAAAGGCTCTGAGAATTCTACATTAAGGACACTGGTTTAACTGCCTGACATTATTTACCAAATTTATGTTATCATGGGATCATTTCCATTTTGGGAAATGATGCTAAAGATACTTGGTAGATAATAGGAAGCACGTGCAGATCCAGAGAGAGGCAGAGACTGCTCAATGCAGAGCAAATAGTAAATAGCAGGGATAGTTCAGCTGGTCATGCCATTTCCAAGTACTTATAGAATTCCTGTCGAATTAGTGAGGCTTCAGTTGTAGCAGCATAGGGCCACTATTTATTTATTCATTTATTTTGTAGTGACAGAGTCTTACTTTATTGCCCTCAGTAGAGTGCTGTGGAGTCACACAGCTCACAGCAACCTCCAACTCTGGACTTAGGCCATTCTCCTGCCTCAGCCTCTCAAGTAGCTGGGATTACAGGCGCCCACCACAACGCCCAGCTATTTTTTTGTTACAGTTTGGGGGGCCAGGTTTGAACCCACCACTCTCGGTATATGGGGCCAGCGCCCTACCACTGAGCCACAGGTGCCCGCTGCTCACATAGTTCTTATATAAATATTTTCACCCTTTTCAATCTGAGAACTACTTATTCTTCAAAAATGCATGTCAAAACAAACAAACAAACAAAATGTACCTCAGCTGTCTCTGAAGTCTTCCTTGATCACTTTCTGTACAGTTAACGACTCCCTCCTCAGAACCATACTCTTTACTGTACTTATTAGATACACTGAAATTACCTCTTTTCTAGGAGAGCATTTCTTGGGGGGAGGGACTTTTCAGAAACAGTCGCTTGCATATGAAGATACTGCCTCCAATCTATACACACAAAGCATTATCTGTCCTTCGATGTTCAGGAGAATACCACCTCCATTACATTTTTCCTTATCTTTTAGACAGAAATAACTTCCTCCTCCTCTGATCTTTGTAATATACATTCTGAACCAATACTTCTTAAACTCTAATGTGCATATGAATCACTGCAGGATCTTGTTAAAATGCAAATTATGATTAAGGTATACATTACTAATCACTAGGTAGTGCCAATGCTGCTGGTCTGTGAACATAAACTAGGTACAGAAATAGTTGTCTGATACAAAGTCAGTGAAGCAAAACAATGACTTAAAGATTTTTCTTTTTTGAGACAGGGTCTAACCTAGCTTTGTTGCTGTGGACTGGAGTGCAGTAGTGTGATCATAGCTCACTGTAGTCATGGACTCTTGAGTTCAAGCGATCCTCCTGTATCAGCCTTCCAAGTAGCTGGGACTGCGGATGTGTCACCATGCCTGGTTGATGTGTTTAACTTATTTTTTGGAAATGGGTTCTTACTTTATTGCCCAATTCCTATGCTCAAGTGATCCTACAGTCTTGGCCTCCCAAAGAGCTACAATTACAGGCATAAGCCACTATTCTTGGCCCAAGATTTTTATATGTACTCTAAATATATAAAAAAATGGGTATTGCGGCTCGGCGCCCATAGCACAGTGTTTGCAGCGCTGGCCACATGCACCAAGGCTGCTGGATTTGAGCCCGGCCTGGGCCTGCTAAACAACGACAACTGCAGCAACAAGAAAAATAGCCAGGCATAGTGGCAGGTGCCTGTAGTCCCAGCTACTTGGGAGGCTGAGGCAAGATAATGGCTTAAGCCCAAGAGTTTGAGGTTGCTGTGAGCTGTGACACGACAGCACTCTACCAAGGGCAACTTAGTGAGACTCTGTCTCAAAAAAGGGGTATTGCTACATTCTTGTATACATGCATTTCATTACTGCTTTTGGATGTAGTTTTATACCACAGACTTGAATATTCAGTCTAGATTTCAGTATTCATTTATTGCCTCATTCACACATATGTGAATGTTCTTTTAACTTGGTGTGCTTTTAACCAAGCATATTAAAATTTTAACACATATTAAAATAATTTTCACAATATTCTTTTTTTTTGAGACAGAGTCTTACTATGTCATCGTCCTCAGTAAAGTACCGTTGCGTCACAGCTCACAGCAACCTCAAACTCTTGGGCTTAAACAATTCTCCTGCTTCAGCCTCCCAAGTAGCTGGGACTATAGGTACCTGCCATAACACTTGGCTATTTTTTTTGTTGCAGTTGTCATTGTTTAGCTGGCCCAGGCCGAATTTGAACCTGCCAGTGTTCGTGTATGTGGCCAGTGCCATAACCACTGTGCTACAGGTGCCAAGCCCACAATATTCTTCTTTTTGTAGAGACAGAGTTTCACTTTATCACCCTCGGTAGAATGCTGTGGAGTCACACAGCTCACAGCAACCTCCAGCTCCTGGGTTTAGGTGATTCTCTTGCCTCAGCCTCCTGAGCAGCTGGGACTACAGGCACCTGCCATAAGGCCCGGCTATTTTTTTGTTATAGTTTGGCCCGAGCCAGGTTTGAACCCACCACCTCGGAATATGGGGCCAGCATCCTACTCACTGAGCCACAGGCGCCGCCCCCCACAATATCCTTATAAGTGTGTTTTTCCTTTTATAGGGGATAAAATGGAAACTTATAGATGCTACATAATTTGCCCAATATCACATAGCTGCTATGAGAGTTAGGTCTTTAGTTGAAATCTCTTGCTCTAAATCTAGTAATCTTTTTTGTTATACCATCTAAAATGTGCTAAGTTTTGATGTCTTATCTATCAAAGACATATGAACTCAAAAAAAGCAAAAATAATTCAACAAACAATTATTTTGTGATATTTATATTATGGGTTCTATGATAGGTGGAACATAGAAAACATTAGGGATATTTCTGTTTCTGAAAGACATTTAGGCAAGATTTCACCAAGGAAGTATTTGAGTTTAGTCATAAGTTTGAGGAAAGGAGGAGAAAGGCATTCTAAGTATAAAAACCAGGATATATGTACCAAGACAAAACACCAAGGCACATTTTTTTTTTGGAGACAGAGTCTATGTCACCCTTGGTAGAGTTCATGGCGTCACAGCTCACAGCAACTTCAAACTCTTGGGCTTAAGCTATTCTCTTGCCTCAGCCTTCCGAGCAGCTAGGACTACAGGCACCAGCCACATCCCCTGGCTATTTTATTGCAGTTGTCATTGTTGTTTAGCTGGCCCCTGCCAGACTTGAACCCTCCAGCCTCAGTGTATGTGGCTGGCACCCTACTACGGGCACCAAGCCTACACCAAGATACATTTTAAGACAAGGACAAATTTAAATGGGTAGGTATTGTTCAGAACAAGAGACTTGAATAGAATCTAGAAAGAAGGGTATACAATGAAAACATCTATAAGCTAAAAACATTCATGGTTAAAGAAACAGTGTAAAATGCGGAGAGGCAAGAATTTACATGACATGTAGAAACCAGAGAAAGATCTGGAGTTGCAGAGTAAAATGTTCATATTGGAAAAATAATAAAAAAAATAAGTGTAGGGGCAGCGCCTATGGCTCAAAGGAGTAGAGCGCCAGCCCCATATGTGGGAGGTGGCAGGTTCAAACGCAGCCCCAGCAAAAACTGCAAAAAAAAAAAAAAAAAAAGTGTAGAGCCAGTTAACACTGAAAACTGACCGCATCATTATTTAGATATATTAAGCACTTAACTTTGCCAGTTACTGTATTGCTTTACTTTTGCAAAATATTTGAGCACTTGGGTATTAATATTCCAAATTTGCGTATGAGGAAACCGAAGTTAAGAGAGGGTAAGTAACTTGACCAAGATCACATAGATAGTAACTGGTAAATCCCAGAAGCAAACTCAGGACTCTTCTATACTTCAAATATACAATTCAATTTACAAAAATATAAGAAAGAGACACTGGGCACGGTGGCTCACACCTGTAATCCCAGCACTATGGGAGGCTGAAGTGGGAGGACGGCTTGAGTTCAGAAGTTCGAGGCTTGTCTGAGCAAGAGTGAGACCCTGACTCATGAAAAAAGTTGAAAAACCCAGCCAAGCGCTTGTAATCCCAGCAGCTTCAGAAGCTGAGGCAGCAGGATGCCCACAGCCCGAGCCTGAGGTTGCAGTGAGTTACAATACCATTGCACTCTGTTCAGGGCATAGGTGGAACTCTGTCTTGACATTAAAAATAAATAAATAAATAATTACATACACATATATATATATATGAAAGAGCAATCACAGTTCAGTAGAAAGAAATTTCAGAAGTCAGCAGGCTAATTGTTTTGTTTTGTTTTTTTGAGACAAGGTCTATGCTGCCCAGACTGGCCTTAAATGCCGGGGCTCAAACTATCCTTCCACCTCAGCCTGCCTAGCTCTATAGGTCCATGCCACCATGCCTGGCTGTTGACCAGCTCTTAATTCCAGATCCATCATGTGGAAGTCATTAAAGCTCTCTATGCCTCGGCTTCTTTACAAAACATAGGAATTATTATTCATCATCTTATAAAGATCAAAGTAGTATGCTTAAAATACTCTGTAAATTTAAACTGTACAATCCTCATACACTGTTATATATCCTCAGATACACACAAGATCTATATGTCTTTCGAGGAAATACAGAGACACTGGAATAAACCTTATGGATTTTACTTATTCCAGGTTTCTTAGTTATATTATTCTGTCAGATTTCTTAGGCACACTTAAGAAAGGTAATGACCAGGGGAACAGAGACTATGAAAAAAATATGTATACACAGACACGTGAGTTTCAACAGAACATCACGGTACAAGTTTGAGAAACTAAAGTTGATATTCCTTCCTAAACACTACGCTATTAAATGTAAATGAAATAAGCTGAAATATTTTGGTTTGCTGTTTTTCGCTTTAAAAGAAATTTATCAGTTATGTTCTCTTTGATAAAAATTTATTTTACATTTTATTTATTAATTAATTTATTTTTGAGACAGAGTCTCATTTTGTTGTCACATGGCATCACAGCTCACAGTGACCTCAAACTCTTGGGCTCAAGTGATCCTCCTGCCTCAGCCTCCCCAATAGCTGAGACTACAGGTGCCCCCACAGTGTCCTAGCTAGTTTTTCTATTTTTAGTAGACTGGGACCTGCTCTTGCTCTCCAATTCCTGATCAGCTCAAGCAAACTACATGCCTAGGCTTGCCAGAATGTTAAGATTACAAGGGTGAGCCACTGCGCTGGGCCTATTTCGTATTTTAAATTATTATTAGCACTGTTTTTAAAACATTGCCATTCAGATAGCAAAACAAGGGAAATAAAACAAAAAGGGAAAACAATCTATATTAACTGATGTACTATGAAATCAGATTTCTGAGGAAAATCTATGTCTTCTCTAGACAGAAATGTCTATAGTTATACATAATTCATTTTTTCTTTTCTTTTCTTTTTTTTTTTTT
>CAUYQV010076968.1:0-29925 GCA_963574575.1 Galagoides demidoff
CTGTGGTCCCAGCTACTTGGGAGGCGGAGGCAGGAGACTCGCTTGAGCCCAGGAGTTGGAGGTTGCTATGAGCTATGATGCCATGGCACTCTACCCAGGGGGATAGCTTGAGGCTCCATCTCAAAAAAAAAAAAAAAAAGAGCTTCAAAACACAATTACACACACAACAACCATACTTTACAACCCTCCCTAGTAACCAGTCATCACCCACCCTTCAGAAGCTTCCATTAGAATGCTTCTGCACACAACCTTGTCTTACTGACTCTCCCAGGTACACAATTCTCCCCTTCTGACTGAAGTAACCAATCTCCTTGTTTTCTCACCCACCTTCTGGACACACTGCTAGATCAATATTCCTAAAGTATTATTTTCACCATGTTCACTTCTCTCCGAAACTTTGAATGCTACTTTGAATGTGGCTTCAAACTATCCATTCTGCCTCATTCCCACTGTCCTGCTGCATGGGACCCTGATCCAGCTGACATTGCTCTCCCCCCTCACCTCAGATTGCACATGCATTGAAAACTCTTGGTATGTCCCCACTTTGTCAGCTTTCTTTATGTCGGTTTCCAGCCTCAAATGTCCTTTTAGACTACTGTCAGCAGGAATGGTGAAGTAAGAACCTCTGGAAATCATCTCTTCCCTAAAAACAATGTGAACACTGAAAAATAAATTATCAGACCCATTTTTTTCAGAACTCAGAAAATTTACCAATGTCTTTCAGCAATCCAGGAGCATTTATTGGGAAAAAAAAAAAAAAGGCAAAATATCAGCAAGAATAGTGAGCTTAGAGGTGTTTTGACTTGCCTTATTCTCATTCTCCTCACCCCAGCTCCTCGGCTGCCCTGAAAATTAACAGCTTGCAATCTCAGCAAAATCCCACAGGCTGGCAAGTCATGGGAGGGGACAGAACACTTAGACCTCCTTCAAAGTCCCATTCTAAGACCTACCTGGTGATTCCCTGGAAGACTCTGCTTGCAAGACTTGTCTTTACAGGACTTAAGAGTACACCCACCCTGGGCACAGTGGCTCACACCTGTAACCCTTGCACTCTAGGAGGCCAAGGCAGGTGGATCACTTGAGCTCAGTTCAAGACCAGCCTGAGAAAGAGCAAGACCTTGTTTCTACTAAAATAGAAAAGTTAGCTGTGCGTTCTGATGGGCACCTCTAGTGGCAGCTACTCAGGGGCTGAGGTAAGAGGATCTCTTGAGCCCAAGAGACTGGGGTTGCTGTGAGACATGAGGATGCCATGCACTCCTCCCAGACAGACAGAATGAGACTCTGTCTCAAAGAAAAAACAAAAAAAGAAGAGTTCATGCAGTACAATTTTTTCCTAGGAGTACTTATTAAAAACAATTAGCAATAATTGTTTAATATCACAGGGGCATACAGCAGTAGATAACAATTAAGTCAAACATTAGGACAACTCAAAAATCTTAAAAGGAAAAGCTAGGGAATGAGATATCAATAGGGAGCTCTGAAATATTCCTTGGAATCTAGAAGGCCATGTGCCTAATATGCCTGTACACATGCTCAGGATAGACTTGAGAAGCCTATAGATTGTCACCTCTGGCTGATCTTGAGGCTCTACACAAGCAGAAAACAAAGGCTAAGGAAGAATTGACAACTGGATGGCTGAGTATTAAAGACATCTCCCAACATGCACAGAGATCCCCTTGGCAAGGACTGGGAGTGTTATTGATCTAGACATTTAAAAATACCTGTATGATCATTAGCTGACCATTAAGCTTATGTAGATTTCAATGTCTTTTAAAAAAAAAATCACTGAACAAACTAACAACAACAACAAATAACAATAACAACAACCCCTAGGGAGAAGGGGCAATCTGACTTCCTGAGTTGCCACATTATATTAGTGTTTAGTTTCAACAAAGAAAAGTGTGAGACATTCAGAAAAACATAAAAGTATTGCTCATGTACAGAAATAAAGTCAGTGAGTAGAAACTGTTCCCGATGAAGCACAGATGTTGGACTTACTAGACAAAGATTTTAAATCAGCTATTTTTAAATATGTTCAAAGAACTAAAGAAAACAGTGTTTCACCCAACAAAGAATATCAATAAAGATATATAAATTATTAATCAGAACCAAATAGAATAGAAATTCTATAGTTGAAAAGGACAATAAGTAACATGAAAATTCACTACAGAGACTGAACAAAAGATTTGAGCAAGTAAAAGAATCAGTGAATTTGAACAGAGAGGAATTGAATTATTCAGTCTTGGGGGACAGAGGAGAAAAAAGAAAGAAGAAAAGCAGACAGAGCTTGAGATATGGGTAGGACATCATCAAACCAAAACTTTCATATGCAGACAAACCATCCTTCCAAAAATGAAAGAGAAATGAAGACATTTCCTGATAAGTAAAAACTGTGAGAATTTGTCATCAGCAGACCTGCACTACAGAAAATACTAAAAAGAGTCTTTTGGGACACTAAACAGTAAATGGAATCCTCCTAGAGAAATAAACACCAGTAAAGGCAACTACATAGGTAAACGTAAAAGATAGTATAAATATACTTTTGTTTATAATTCTTCTTTTCTCCTATTCATTTAAAAGAAACTGAACAAAATAATTATGAATTTGTGTTTATGGGCATATATGTAACAGGAAAATAACAGGGCCAGAAGGTGGGGAAGAAATGGAGCTATACAGGAGCAAAGATTTTGCACTCTCTTGAATAACAACTTGGTGCCAAATGTCCTTTAACGCTCTTGTTGCTAATATGATTACTACCAAACTTTATCTGTTCCACCCCTAACGTTTGTTGATCTCTAGGAAATCTAGGAAATGGTACCTATAGATCCAATGTGTAGAATTCAAAGCCTTGTGTACATCCATGTGGGCACCCCGACCCACATGTCAATTCTCTATGCACCAGCCAACATAAACACTACACTGAGAATGAGACTAAAGAACTGTGACCTTGGCAGCCCAAGAAGAAAGTCTACAGCCTCACTGGGGCCAGCACGGAAGTTATAGATTCCAAAGGTTTGTAAACCATGGATTGAGACCATTAATCGACAACGAAATCAATTTAGAGGGCATTGATCAACATTGCTCTCATGGGGTCTAAGAGAGTGCTAGAGATTATGGAAAGTATACAGCTGCATTTAGTAAGCAGAAGGATTTTTCATAAAATCTGTGACCATGATGTATATGTACATGCATGTGTACAGGGCTGTCACATAGAAATGTATTTCTTACAGTGGGCCATGCCAAAAAAAACTTTGAAAAGCAATGTATTAGGTTGTGCAAAATAGCTTTTAACACAGACATGAAGCTGAAAACTTGAGTCTAGCATTGGGATAATCAGGTCTCCATTGTTCTCTCCCCATCTGGTTTTCTAACACAAGAATAAATAACATACCAGAGCACTCAAATAATTTGAAAGAGTGGGGTAAATCTAATTTTCCAGATTCTCCACATCATCATCAAACCAAGTGCAAACCCTCTGATCTTTCTTTCTCTCTCTCTCTCTCTCTTTCTTACAGAGTCTCACTTTTGCCCTTGGTAGAGTGCCATGGAGTCATAGCTCATAGCAACCTCAAACTCTAAAGTGATCCTCTTGCCTCAGCCTCCCAAGTAGCTGGGAATAAGGCTCCTGCCACAAAGCCCAGCTATTTTTTTCTGAAAATATAAAATGGCATAGCTACTATAGAAAACAGTACAGTGTTTACTCAAAAAATGTAAAAATAAAATTACCATATGACCCAGGAATTCCACTTCTGCGTATATAATAGGATTGAAAGCAGAGTCTTTTTTGTTTGTTTTGTTTTGTTTTGTTTGAGACAGAGTCTCACTTTGTCACCCTTGGTAGAGTACCATGGCATCACAGCTCACAGCAACCTCAAACTCTTGGGCCCAAGTGATCTTCCTGTCTCAGCCTCTCAAGTAGCTGGGACTATAAGTGCCCGGCTATCTTTAAAGATGGGGCCTCACTCTAGCTCAGGCTCATCTCAAACCTGTGAGATCAAGAAATCTACCCCCCTCAGCTCCCAGAATGCAGGGATTACAGGTGTGAGACACCATGGCCAGCCCCCTCTGGCTTTTCTCTCAAAACATCTGCAGAAGTCACCTACCTCTCATTGCCTTCACCACCAACCTTTCTCAAACCAACATCCTCTCTGCCCTCACCACAATAGCATTCTAACAAGTATTCTGCTTCTACCTTTGTCCTCTTAAAGAAATACTGCAAAAACCTGGGTGAGATCACATTGCTTATCTACCCAGAACCTTCCAGTGCAGAAAAATGGGTAGGAAAAATATCTCACTCGGAGTGAAAACCAAAAGCCTCAGACTGGCCTATAAGGCCCCACACAGTCTGCTCACAGCCGCTCTAACCTCATCTCCCTGTACTCCCATCTCACCACACTGCCTTCTTGAGGCTCTTTGAGCAAAATGGGCATGTGCCCATTTCAAGGCCATGACTACTGTCTGCATTGTCCCTGCCTTGGAATCCAGATGTCTCACTCCCCACCTACCTCCAGTCTTTGCTCAGATGTTACCACCTCCTGAGGCCTTCCCTGACCATACTATTGAAAACTGCAACAACCCAGCCCACAGGCACTTCCTAGTTCCCTCCATGCTTCGTTTGTCTCCAGACCACCACTTAATGTACTATTGATTAGGCTGGGCACGGTGGCTCACACCTGTAATCCTAGCACTCTGAGTTCCAAGATGGGAGGATCACTTGAAGTCAGGAGTTCAAGACCAGCCTGAGCAAGAGCAAGACCCTCCTCTCTACTAAAAATAGAAAAATTAGCCAGGCATGATGTTATACATTTGTAGTCCCAGCTACTCAGGAGGCTGAGGCAGGAGGATCACTTGAGCCCAGGAGACTGAGGTTACTGTAAGCTAGGCAGATGCCATCGCACTCTAGCCTGGGACAACAGAGGGAGACTCTATCTCAAAAAAAAAAGTATTCTATTTTTTTCTATTTGTTCAGCATAATAATTATACACCTCTCCTATTAGAACATAAGATGATATGAAAGTAGTGTTTTGTTTCATTTGTTTAGTGCTGGATCTCCAGTACCTGGAGCAGTGTCTAGCACAAAATAAGTGCTCAGTAAATAACTTGTTGAATGAATAAATGATTTAAAGGAAAAAACAAAACCCTTGGCAGAAATGCTGCACTTCCTGGTAAATTTGGCCTGTTGCACTTGAATTTGAATACTGGAAATAGGTAAGGCCTTATTTATAGGTGAAACATCATAGGGTCTTTAACATTCTTCCAAAGCTAAAGCCAATGTGTTTCTTCCGTCAGCACCTCCATGATGGGCACACAGCACATTTGTATTGATTTATTTGAGCACAAAGCCTGGCCTTTCTCTGGGAAGTTATAGGGGTACAGACAGCCCCTGGAGTTCACGTGACCCACTGAAGGTAGAGGGGAGAGATTATGTCTTATGAAGGTGACTTGTTTTTGTCTGGTTTTGTGGGATAAACAATCCCCTCAGAAGCGACACCCCAAATAAATGAGTTCCCTTGTAGGACAGCATACATTCCAGCAATGATGCTGTAACTTTGCTTCTAGAAAATTTTGCAGGGTGAGTAGAATATGGTATTTTTAAAAATCTTACATAGTAGCAAATTTTCATTCTCATTTGTAACCCGGGGACTGCCTGTACATGTTATATTCCTTGCAGCTTTATTCACAGCAGCCAAACACTGGACACAATTTGAATATCAATCAGCCAGAATATGTAATACAATAGTTGTCTGGGGGCAAAGCATCTCAATAGTTTTCTATCGGGTGGCACCTTGGCCCAGAGGAGTAGGGCATTGGCCCCATATACCGGAGGTGACAGGTTCAAACCCAGCCCCGGCCAAAAACTGCAAAAAAAAATACTTTTCTTTCTTCTTCTTCTTCCTTTTCTTTTCTTTTCTTTTTTTTTTTTTTTTTTTTTTTTTGAGATAGACTCTCACTTTATTGCTGTGGGTAGAGTGCCAAGATATCATAGCTCATAGCAACCTCAAACTCTTGGGCTCAAGTGATTCTCCTCTGCCTCCAAACTACCAAACTAGCTGGGACTACAGGTGCCCTCCACCACTCCCAGCTATTTTTAGAGACAGGGGTCTCGCTTTTGCTCAAGCTGGTCTCAAACTTGAATCCACCTGCCTTGGCCTCCTTATAGTGCTAGGATTATAGGTGTGAGCCACCATGCCTGGCCCCCCAGTAGTTTTCATTTTTATGGCCAAGCATTCCACACTGAGTGGGGCAGTAAAGGATGAGGGCGTGTCCCCTCCCTAACTGCCGGGGGCTCTCTCCTCCACAGGGCTTCTTGCTGCCATGGGGGCGGGGAGAAATGGGTGAGCAGAGGTTGGAGTGGGAAGAGGAGAAAGGGAGCTGACCTTTTCATTTACCTGTAGTTGGTTTTCTCCTGAGGTATGTGAAATCAAACATAATTTGCCACCATGGGGAGTGTTGTCCTTCCAAAAACCAACCTCCATGAGGAAAAGTGTGCTCTTTGGGTTAACAGGAGTTATCTGTCATCTTTTGCAAAACAACCACACTGTGCTTACCATGTAAAATGTGCTGTTCATATTAACATGAAGAATCTGCTTTTTGCAAAACAACCATGCTGTCTTTATAAGTGTTTCTTTCTACTCTGCACTACCTTCCAGAGCGTCCAGATATTCCACAACAAATAGCACCTGTCAATTTCTCCTGTGACCACACGGAGCATTAGGTTGGGGTAGATGGTGAGATTGAGGCTGGGGGGTGTGCAGAGAGAAGTTTCAGGTCCCTATGCCCCAAATACTAACTTACAAGTCATGCCAAACCCAGCACACTATATATATCAGCTGTGTGACCTTGGCCAATTTTCTTAACTATTCTGAGCTTCAGTTTCTCTATCAATAAAATGGATTTAAGAATATTGGCCTTGCAGTGTTGTTGAGAGGGTTATAAATAATCTGTGTGTAACTCCTTCCCCAGAGTCTGGAGGTCATTTAGCAATAGATACTACCATCACTGTTATTACCCTTACAGTGATGTATGTACCATGCAAATGCATATATTTACATTACACATCAACCTATTAAATGAACACATAGCAAAAATCATACTTTTTTTTTAATTAACTGGCTGTGCCAGAGAGGTAATAAAGGGAATGAAATCAGCATTTTTCTCTCAATATGCCTGTCATAAGTCAGGCATGTAGGTAAGTGCCTCTTTCCAAAGCTACAAATACTCCTGTTCCAGCCCTTGTGGGTGAGCAGGGCCAGATGGAGAGGGGAGCATGTCAATTCTCTGCTGTCTGCCCTTGTGCCCTTCTCAGAGAGGAGCCTGCTAGGAGTGTTTGCTCGTGAGTTGTGTTATTATCACTCCAACCTTGCAGAACCTTGACATGGAACAAAGGGTCCTGGGTTTTCATCAGGCACCGCCAGTGGGTCTTTTCCATCTGACATATTAATTCCTGCCTCTTCCTGTAAGGATAATTCATGCTTCTTGGCAGCACTGTGCAATGCACAATGCCAATGCCAGGAATCTCCCGCAAAACTTCAGCAGGGCTGCATTGTAATGTGCCGCTAGATTAATCCAGCCATCTAAAATGCATTTTTAAAAAGCCAAAGGTCTTTCCCATGAATAACCTGGTGACTATTTGAGCTTCATTATAATTTCCCTCTAATGGAGTTTGGGGAAATGAAATGGGAGTTATTAGTCAGATTTATAAGATTGTCTCCTGAGAAAATAGGGATGAAGAGGGGCTGACCTAGCAGATGAGGGGTATTGGTTATCCACCCAGCCAAGGAGAAAGAGCTGGCACCCAGTTTGCCAAGACAAAAAAAATCCTTAGATGGTGAGGCACTCAGGGCAAAGATTTAGGCCACAAGCAACAGTGACACTGACATTGTTAAGGAACTGCCTTTGTCCGCCAGGGCTTCCATACAAAGTACCACTGGCAGGGCAGCTGCCAGACAGAAATGTGTTTTCTTCTTGGAGGTTGGAAGACCATGATCAAGGTGCTGGCGGGTTTGGTTTCTCCTGAAGCCTCTCTCCCTGGCTTGTAGATGGCTGCCTTCTCGCTGTATCCCCACACGGCCTCTGTGTACACACATCCCCTGTGTTACTTCCCCCTCTTGAAATGGCACAGTCATATTGGACTAGGGCCCAACCCAATGACCTCATTTTAATTTAATCACCTTTCAAAATATCCTATCTCTGAACAGTGCCACATTCTGAGATACTGAGGGTTGTGACTTTGATGTATGAATTCGGTGGTGGCAGGACACAATTTAGCCTGAAACATGAACTTTCAGGATGAGTATGATTATAATGCTAATAAAAAGCCACAATGTTTACTGTTTACTATGTATTTACTGGGCTTCTCCTATACCTGATCTCCAAATTGACATGTGAGGCAAACAGCATTATTATTCCCACCTTAGAGATAAGGTGTTATGCCCGAAAATTTCCCAAATGGCCCCAACTGACAAATTCGAGACACATTCCGATGTAAAAAGCAAGAGGTGAGGTTTATTCAAACCCGGGTCTGGTCTCTCCTGGTGCACACACCAAGGAAGAGCCTCGAACCTGGGGTGGAGGAAGTTTTTATGGAGTACAGAAAGCAAAAGTGTATGAGTACACTTTTCGTTGGTGGTTAGTGATTTCACTAGTAAAGTTACATTCTTGATTGGTGGTTGATGATTTCACTGGTAAAGGAGGATTTGGATTGGTACAGGTGAGGGGTGGGGGGATTACTTACCGGGGGCTAAGGTTGAGGCAGCCTGATTAGGTGGCTGGAGGAAAATACCTGTATTTCAAGGTAATAGGAACTTATTGTTTCCTGTGGTAGCTCAGTTAACAAGGCAACAGCTATGGCTGAGCAACCAGGAATGGAATGGGGGAGCTGCAGGGTGCGGCCCTGCCTGGCTAGGGGCTAGGAACAGATTTTATGCAGTAAACAAGTTAGAAACAGAACTCGTGCCGTCAACAACAAAATGGAACTGGTCTGGTTCTCACAAGGTACTAAGGTTAAGCACCTCACCTGGTTCGTGGCAAAATTTTACACAGACCACCTGCAGCCCAAGCCTGCACTTCTGGTCACCACATCATTCTGCCTCTTCTCCTGAGTTTATGATGGAAAAATGTTTACACTATAGAAGAAAAGGAAGAAAATAAAAGCCATTCACAATCACAACCGTCCAGACATTCGCAGACTCAGGTTGTGTTATATGCAGTATATTCAGTTTTCCTGTCCTCTTCACTCCTTAACACTGGCTAACATCTTAGATGCCGTTTTGCTGGTGGCAGGGCCAAAGGAGAGCTATAAGGCTTAAAAATCCTGCCTGCAACAAAATTGAAGTAAACAAATGGGACTTAATTAAGCTAAAAAGCTCCTGCACAGCAAAAGAAATCATCAAATGGACAAATAGAAGACAACCTACAGAACAAGAGAAAACATTCGCAAGCTGTGTATCTGACAAAGGACTAACATCCAGAATCTATAAGAAACTCAAACAACTCAGCAAGAAAAAAACAAACAGGGTGGCACCTGTGGCTCAAAGGAGTAGTAGGGTGCCGGCCCCATATGCCAGAGGTGGCGGGTTCAAACCCAGCCCCAGACAAAAAATGTAAAAAAAAAAAAAAAAAAGAAGAAGGAAAAAAAAGAAAAAAGAAAAAAACAAACAGCCCCCATTAAAAAGTGAGCAAATGCCATGAATAGATGTTTTTCAAAAGAAGATGTATAAATGGCCAACAAACAAATGAAAAAAGGCTCAACATCGCTAATCATCAGAGAAATGCAATGGGACACTATCTTACTCCAATTAGAATGACCATTACTACAAAATAAAAAAATTAAACAATAGGTGCTGGTGAGGACGTAATGGAAAGGAAACACTTATGCCTGTACACTGTTGGTGGGAAAGTAAATTAGTACTAACTCTATGGAAATCTTAAAGGACTAAAAGTATATCTACCATTCAATCCTGCAATTCCACTACTAGGTATCTATCCAGAGGAAAACTAATTATTATATCAAAAAGATAACTGCGTTTATATGTTTATCACAGCAGAATTCACAATGGCAAGGATATAAAATTAACCCAAGTGCCCATCAAACTATGAGTGGATAAAGAAAGTGTGGTATGGGCGGTGCCTGTGGCTCAAAAGAGTAGGGTACCGGCCCCATATGCTGGAGGTGGTGGGTTCAAACCCTGCCCTGGCCAAAAACTGCAAAAAAAAAAAAAAAGTGTGGTATATACATGTGTGTGTGTGTATAAAAATATATGGGGTGCCAAAAAAATGTATAAACAATTTAAGAGATCTTGTTGGAAGTAAAATCAATGATTCCCCAAAAGTGTATGAATTACTGGTAAAAAGGATGAGTGTAGCATGCCTAGGTTACACCTGACCAGTAACAGTACCTTCATTTCAACTTTGAAAAGTAATACATAGATAACAAGTAATGTATAGATAGTAACACATAGATAACATATAGTAATATGTAGATGACAATTCTTAGAATATGTATACATTTTTTTACACCCTCTGTGTACATGTATATGTATACACACACACACACACACCCCATGGACTGCTACACAACCACAGGAAAAAATGAAAGAAAGCGTGTTTTTTGCAGCACCATGGATGAAACTGGAGGCCATTCTCCTACATGAAGTAACTCAGGAATAGAAAAATAAAGGCCATGTGTTCTCACTACCTGTAAGCCGGAGCTAAGCCTTGGCTACATAAGGACACAGAGACTGGAATATTGGAGATTCACCAGGGGGTGGGAGGAGAGGGGATGAGGGAGGAAAACTTACCCACTGGATACAATGTACACTGTCGGGCTGCTGGATACGCTAAAATTCCAGACTTCACCACCATACAATATATACATGTAACAGAATTCACCTTGTACCCCCTAAATCTATTGAAAAAAAAATTTTAATTGTGCCTAGAGAACATCCAAGAGCAGATAACAATGTTAAGGACCTAATGTTGGGTGTAAAAAGCAGGTTCCTTAACTGTGTGTGCCAAATGGGCCCGATTTAAAATAAAACAAAACAATTACCTCCCAAAAGCTAATGATAAATCTTTTTCAGGCCAGTGGGGCTACGGGCAATGCTCACTCTCCTCCTATATCATCTGTATTTATTTCCTGTATTTTTCAAACGTGCTACCACGAGCATGTAGACACAATGACCTCTGACAGCAGAAATGAAAACAATAAATGTCGTAAGAGAAAAATTAAACCGCGCTGGTTCACAGCTCTGCGGGCCCGATTCACTGATTCCGTCCCCATTCTGGAAGATTTCTCTGCATGCCCTCGGAAAGGAAAACAAAGGCAGAGGCAGAGACTGTGAGGAAATCTATTGGAAACGACATCCTGAGTGAGAAAAGGGACAAAAGAGTCACCTCCCTAAAAGCAGCCCAAAGTGGTCATTCAAATAGTAAAAATGACGCAGGGATTTGGAAACAAAGTCTCGGCTTTCAGATGTGGCTTCCTGAGCCAGGGAAAACAGCAAGTGTGGAAAAGGAAGCCCGGCTGCCTGGCATCCCCAGGGGTCTGCAGCTGCCACCTCTGCCAAAGGCCCCCGAGGGTTCACCAGACCCTGTTTCTCATCCCAGGTGGAGGGTCAGCTCCATGCTCCAGGTGTCCCCGCAGAACCAGACCAGAGCCAGTGCCAAGCTTTGCTTTCTGGAGCGGGGTTGCACTTGGATGGGGACCTAACACAGGCCTGGGCCGGGCTGGGCATACGTCCCACCTCGGGCCACCTGCTTCCTGCCGGGCTGTGCAGCCGGGAGCCAGTGAGGCGGACACAATGGGCAGGACCCACGTCACTTTTCTTAGGGGACGAAAATTACTCTTTGTGGACTGAGAGATCAGAACAGGATATCTATAACTGTTTGAAAAAAAAAAAAAAAAAAACTCCGTCTGCAAATCCCCTCCCCGCCCCAAGCACTTCCGAATTGTCGTGCAACATACCCAGCTCTTTAAATATCCAAGCTCAGAATAAATGTGCAGGCAGCATTTCCCCCAGCAACGGGGTCCACACGGCTGCCAGCTGAGTCACAGATGTCAGACCTGGGCCGTGACTCCGAGATCAACAAGTTCAAGCTAAGAGTAGACCGACCAGTGCTTTGTGTCCCCCGCAACCCCCGCCCCTATGCTGGCACCTGCTGGGCACCTCCTGACTCCCAGCCACTCCCTGGGCCACATTGGAGCCACCAAGGGCTCCCTGGTGCCCTAAACCGCTGCAACACCCGGCTGAGGTCTTTGGACCACCCAGATTTTTAAGTGAGATGCTCAGTTGGGAAAGGCGAAAGGACTAAGTTACACAGCTTGTTCCAGGAGGAGCTAAGGCTAAAACTTGGCATGGACTCAGCACCTCCGGCTGATTCCTTGGACCACTATTGAGGTTTTGGGTCTTGGAGCTGTCCCAGGAGAGAGTGGAGTGGGTGTTTGCCCTGGGTTAGAAGCTGCTGAAGATCCTTCGAGATAAGTTTAGGCAGGTATTTCTCTTCAGAGTTTTGGGTTTGGGGCGGCACCTGTGGCCCAGTGAGCAGGACATAGGCCCCATATACCGAGGGTACCAGGTTCAAACCTGGCCCTGCCAAACTGCAACAGAAAAATAGCTGGGTGTTGTAGTGGGCGCCTGTAGTCCCAGCTACTGGGGAGACTGAGGCATGAGAATCGCCTAAGCCCAAGAGCTGGAGGTTGCTGTGAGCTGTGACGGTACAGTAATCTACCAAGGGTGACATAGTGAGACTCTGTCTCTAAAAACAAAAAAAGAGTTTTGGATTTTTATCTACATGGACTACTGCTATGGTTTGTTTTTGTTTTTCATTTAAAAAAAGAGAGAGAGAGAGCTTTCGGCCTCTAATAAAGATCACTTCTATCAGACCTCAAGATGTGAAGCAGATACAAGCAGAGCATATATGGTTGAAGGGGGAGCAAAGGCCCAAAGTCCCCTTCCTCACCCCCACATGCCCTGGGACTCAGGGCTCTGAACTCTCACTGAACAAGTGAGTAGCTTATGGATTTGCTCGTATTTGAGAATTCTGGATTCATCATTTTGTGAGTCTGGATAATGGAGAATTATTGTCCAGGTTCTGGCCTAATCCTCCACCCGGTTCTGCAGTGGAGAGCAGCAAATAAGTACATGAGGATGCCTGATAGATGTACTGAATTTAAGTGCAACGAGAGGCCATCGGTCCCATGTGGAAGCCCAAGCCCAACACAAATCATTTATTTTTCCATCTCTCCAACAACAACAAAAAAATGAGCACTTAACTACATCCCAGTCCCTCAGCACAGCAGATTATATGCAGAGAAGAAATTCATGGTCTTTATCCCTCAAGGGATTCGTGTTCTGTGTGAGAATATCTGGCATATAAATATGAAGAAAATTATAAATACTGCAAGTATAATTTTTTTCAGACATTCACGATTAAGAGTCACCCTTTCCGGTGGGGACAGTCATCAAAGGTTTCACAGAGGAAGTGATATTTGTAGAATAGTATGGTTTCTTTTTTTGTTGTTATTGTTGAGACAAAGTCTCACTCACTCTGTTGCCCTGGGTAGAATGCTGTGGCATCAGAGCTCACAGCAACCTCAAACTCTCGGGCTCAAGTGATCCTCTTACCTCAGCCTCCCGAGCAGCTGGGACTACGGGTGCCTGTTACAACGCCTGGCTATTTTTAGAGATGGGGCCTCGGTCTTGCTCAGGCTGGTCTCAAACTCCTGAGTGCAAGCAATCCACCTGCCTCGACCTCCCAGAGTGCTAGGATTACAGGCGTGAGCCACTGTACCTGGCCTTAGAATAGTATGATTTCAACAATTGGTGCTGGGGGTGGGAGCACTTCAGAATGAGGTTGCAGCATATGCAAAGGCCCCGAGGCCCTCAGGCATATGCACTGGGCCTTATACACAATGCAGTGAGGGGCATCCCTGGAATCAGCCATGTGGCAGCCCTGCTAGGGAAGCATCAAGGGTGTTCGCTAGACAGTGGGAGTGGTCTGGATGGGCAGTAGAAAGAGATCAGTGGGAAGTTCCTCAGGGTCTTTGAGCAACGAATGACAATGAGGTGATGCTTTAGTGTAGCCATTCTGTGAGGGTGTAATGGAAGGAGAGAGACAGGAGGCCCCAGCAAATGGGACAGGTTATGGGCCAGCTGCCGGTGGAAGCAGTGGGCCTGGAGAGGAAGGGACAGATACAACAAATTAAAATGTCACAGGGAAATCAGCAGAGGCTTGACTTTGCAGATCAAGAGAGAGAAACAGTCATAGGGCCCAGCCAGCCTCCTCTGGGTGCCTGGGGAGCAGGGGTGACCACAGGGGCTCCCAAGACTGAGCGGTGGCAGATGAGACATTTGATTTTAAGCATGGAAGGTCTGAGTGTCCTGGCGGGTTATTGATTCCAATAACACCCACGCTGCGGTGCCTCTGTCTGATTTTCTTCCCTTTTACTCTCTTTCCTGGGGAACACGGGGCTTGATGTGAGAGAAAGCTGCAAATGAGACTTCCTTGTGGCAAATCTGGGCTACAATTGGAAGAACAAGGAAGGGGAATCCTCCCCACCCCCGAGCCCCGGCCCCCTGGACCCATATTTTCCAGCTGAGCTATGCTCCTTCGTCAGGATAAACAGCAACAAATATAATCACAGTTGCTCGCCACTTGGAATATTATCATCTGAACAGTTGGTGGATATGAACTGTTTTAAAAACAGGCTATCACAACAAACCCGGGAGAACATCTGCGGGGCCGCAGGCCTGCAAGCCAGCTGAGGAAGGAAACCCATAGCCTATAACGCAGCAGCCTCCCCATCAGGTGTCCTTGGCAGCCAGAGGACATCCCCCTCACCCCCCAGAGAAGGGAAGATCTCCAGGATGGAGTGGGGCGGCCTGGGGTGGGTGGGAGGAGAAGGCAGAAACTGGGGGAAGCAAAAGTTGCTTACAGCAAACCTACTCTGAGCAAGACACAGAAATCCAAGTTCCAGAAACAAAGAGGCTGAGGTCACACAGGACCTCCGAGCCAACCAGGGGAGGACCCGGCTGCCACTACTTCCATCCACAATCACTTTAGGGCCCCGGGTAAATCTGGAGTGACAACAGCAGATGTTATTTTTAGCGCTAGGTTGAAATCTGCGTTATTTAGTATGATGTTTATAAAAATACATCGTAGGCGGCCTTTCCTTCCTCGCTCCTCCAGCCGAGGTAGGGAGGTTTTACACGCATACCTCTCTGCTTTGTTTAGTTTCTTTTCCTTTAAAAAAAAAAAAAATTAACGAACTGAGGGCAAATGATAACAAATGTTTATTATTTCAAAGCTTGCCTGAGGCTGAGGTTGAGGCTCCTGAATGTTGTCCCAGCCCCAAGACAGCCGGTGTGTCCCACGGAGCCTCAGGCCCCTTCTTCCCTTCTCCTTGACCTGGGGCAGGGAACAGCTTTCAAAACAGAATTCTTACAGGGGGGTTTGTTTGTGGTCTTTGTGTGTGGTGAGTTTTTCAACTGGAGAAAGGATTTCCACAGGCAGAATTGCTTCCTTCCCTCTCTTCCACTCCCTGAGTCCCTGAGTCAATAGCTTTCTAAATATTCTCCGGACTCTGATTTTTAGTTTCTTCAGGGTGTGGGGGTGCATGTGTAAAAACGGATTGAAGCCTCTGATTTAAGAATACAGGAGGGAGAAGGGGAGGTGGGTCTGACGCTTGGGGCAATGAGTTCCATTAAAGGACGAAGTGGGAATATTTGAAATGTTCCCCCTGGCTTGCAGACCTAAGATCTCTGTTTTATTAGGAATAAATATGATATTTTGAGCTTAAAAATAAAATCAACCAAGGGCCCATGGGTTAGTGCGCCAACCACAGACAGCAGGCATAAGAAAGGGAGAATCTGGCAGGAGGTCTGTGATCCAGAGGCCTGGAACCCTTTCCCCCTCTGCCTTGCCTGTGTGGTGACCTGCCAGGCCACCCTAAGCTGGGCACTTTCTCTCTCCTCCCAGCAAGGAGTAGCCCCAGTTTGGGGGTTCTCATGGGCCTCCACGATGTGGAGAGCTCTCTCCCCAAAGCTGAGGGGATGGTTTTAGGGAGCAGCAGGCCAGGCAACATCCCAGGGGGCAGGGGACAGGTAGAACCAGAGAGAATCTCCTCTCTGAGAGGTTTTTGCTGTTAGTTCTTGACAAGGCCAGAAAAACTGTGCCATCTTTAGGAACTGTTGTCAAAATGGGGAGGGGTTGGGGTGGGCGGTGGCCTTGCTGGTGGGGGAATCGCATACTGAGGTGGATGGAGACAGGGCCATAGAGGGAAGAAGCTGGGAGAGACAGAGAAGCATTGCTCTGGGAGAGAAAGAAACCGAGAGGAAAGGAGGGCGGAGTTTCTGGAAGGGCCGCCCGCCCACCCGAGAGGGAAAGGGGAGAGGCAGATGAAAAGAGAGTCCCCGGAACCTTCTGGTGCTAAAGAGAATGTTTGCCAGCCAAAGCTTAGGAAGTAGCGTCTGGAGGATGAGCCTCCTTAAGGAAACCAGGTGCAGCCCACAGCACCCAGATTTCAGAATCTCACCCATCCAAGTGGCTGTGCCAGGCTCTGCTCTCCTGGTGGAGGGAAAGAGAAAGAATTTTGGAGTCTTCAGGCCATTTAAGAGAAGCCGTAAAATTAGGGGAAAATAGAAAGGTATTTTTATTTCTACCTCTTTTTTTTTTTCTTCTTGGTATGGCTGTAAGAGCTTTCTCCCAAGTTGATGAAAGGACTAAATTAATTAAATATGGACTAGCGGTAAGTGGTGACATGGATGAAACTCACAGATGTAATAACGTCCAGTGAAAGAAGCCAGGTGCAAACAGGCATGGAGGGTGAGATTCTGTGTGCGTGAATTTCAAAAGCAGGCAGAGCAAAAACCAGTCTGTGGGGTTGGAAGTCAGAAGAGTGGTCACCCTGGGGGTACTGAAAATCACCTGGGGGCTCGAATGATCCCTATCTCGGACTAGGTGGCGAAGGCACAGAGTGTAATGCGTGAAGATCATGGCCCTGTACAAGGGAGATAGATCTATACACCTCACTGCATGTCAGTGCACCTCAATAAAAACAACTGTACAGAGGAATGGTGTATCTTATGTGAGTGTATTAGTGCCTTCTTGCCACCATAACAAACAGCACATACTTATGCAGTCACAGTTCTGCAGGATAGAAGTCTACCACCAATGTATCTGCAAGGCCCGTGTTCCTTCTGGAGCCTTCCAAGGAGACTCCACATCTTCCCAGCTCCCAGAAGCTGCTGAGTTCCTGGCCCCTTCCTCAAATCACTCCAGTCTCTTGCTTTTGTCATCACATCTTCTACTACGGTGACTTTGACCTTTCATAAGGACCTTTGTGATAACTTTGGGACCACCCACCCAGATAATCCAGAATTACATCTCCATCCCCAAATCCTTGGTTTAATCACATCAACAAAGTCCCTATTGCCATGGAAGGTAGCATATTCCCAATCCTAAAGATTAGGACATGGACATCTCTGGGGGGGGGGGGCTATTAATCAGCCTGTCACAGTAAGATTACATGAAGCTTCCTAACAAATGCAAACATTGTAACCTAATTCTTTGTACCCTCAAATTAACCTGAACAATAAAATAGCAGTAATATTAATACTAATAATAATAATAATAATAATCTATCAATAATGGTTCATTAATTGTAGCTAATATACCATACTCACATTATAGAGGAAATTGGGTCTAGGGTACGCAAGATTTCTCTACTATCTTTACAATTTTTCTATAAAGGCTAAAACTGTTCTGGGAATAAATTTTATTAAAAAAAAAAAAGATTACATGTACATGAAGACCAAGTTCATCATACCGGCACAGTGCTCTTTTCCAGGTCAAATCAGATCAACCGCTGTATTAGGGTAATTAATGTTAGCTGTTATTGGAACCCATAAACCCCAAAATCTCCATTGCTTCATTCAATAGCAGAGGTTCTTAACCCAGCCTCAGCATCCCCCAAGGATCCTTGGATAGAATTCAGAGATCTATGGCCTTAATGGGAAAAAATTCTGTCTTTATTGTCTCTACACTTGTCATCTTCTTCAATGATGAATGTAGTCAATAAATAACATTAGTATTGGCAATACTTATAATGCTATCACCAATAGACATCACAGTTATTGTCACATCAAGTTGTTACATCTGTATGAAACTAACTCTCACAGACACACGGACTGTGCACATACCCCTCAGGGACTAGCTGTCAATCACAGTGTGACCTCCTGGAACTGGTGTCTGCTTGCTTGACTCCCACCAATTAAAACTCCCTGCAGGAATCCTGTTTGGATAATGTCCTGGACCCCAATAAAGGCACTAGCCCACAAATCTCTCCCCTACCCTGTGCTCTCTGACTTTCTTTTCTATGTGACCTCTGAGCATGCCACATATCCTCCAGGACCTGTAAGTAATAAAACCTCTATTCCTATCTTGTATCTCTCCTAGCTGTAGGAGGGGTGCTCTCCATGCTAAAGATCCCAAATTAAAACACCCAACTAATGCTTCAGGCAACAAGGCTACTTTCCTAGATCTCTTCAGGTGCGAGGAGGAAGGGATGGCTGGTAGGCACAGAGGCTGATGATTTGACCACCTTGTTAGCTTCATCCCTCTTCCATGCTAATTCTACTTGCATCTTTATTTAACCTCCAGGTCAAACTTGAACCTCCTCATTTTTTTCTCCCTAAGCATAAAGGAAGCTTCTCCAATCCCTCACTGCTGCTGCTGCTCTGGTGTTGCTGATTTTCTATGAGTCTCACTGATAAATGCAACTGGGACATCTGTCAAGGGTGAAAACGTGTACACACTCACACTGCCCATCCACAGCCATCTCCCCAAGTTGGCTTCTTTCTCTCAGGGTCCTCCCATTAGCATGTTTGTTCAGGCCTTAGACATCCCCAGCTGACTTACCACTGGCCCATCATTGACTTTGTTCTTGGATGCCCACACAATGCTCCCAGCCCTGGTGCCCCAATACCCTCCCTTTCCCTCTCTCTGCCCATCACACCTGAGATGACATCCCTCTACCTGTGCTTTCTACCACCCCATGCTTCTGCCTTTGACCCCCAAGATGCTCTTTCATTAGAGTTGGTGGTTACTAAAGTTTGAATGTGTCTACCAAAAAGCATGTATTAAAAACTTAATCTCCAATGCAGTCCTCATGAAGGATCAATGCCATTATCATGGGCATAGGCTTATAACACTTCCCTCCCTCACATGCCCTCTCTCACTTTCTCACCCTCCACCATGGGATGATGCAGAAAGAAAGCCACCTACATGCTGGCACCTTGAAATTGGACTTCCCAGCCTCCAGAACTGTGTGAAATAAATTTTTTTCTCTATAAGTTGCCTAGTTTCTACTATTCTGTTATAATTGCACAAAATGGGCTGAGACAGAAAATTGGTAACAAGAAGAGAGGCTGTTGATATTAAAAAAAAAAAAACCTAAAAATGTGGAAGTGGCTCTGGAACTGAGTAATGGGTCTGGGACAGTTTTGAAATGAATGCAGGAAGAACCCTGTATTGCTGTAAATGGACTATTAAGGGTGATTCTGGTGAGGTCTCAGAAGAGGAGGAAAGGTGTAAAGAAAGTCTGAAACTTCTTAGAGATGACAGAAGTGATCATGACTGGAATTCCAGAAGATACATGGGGTGTCCCTAAAGTTGCCCCTACAGCCGCCATACATAGGAAAAGTAGGTATTTGTAGCTGAATGTACTTTCATTTACAAAATATTAATTATATGTGTAAAATTTTAGAAAGAGGTGATCAACATATGCATAATATTTTGTAAATATTTTGTAAAATTTTGTAATGGGTATTTTGTACATAAAGGTACATTTAGTTACAATTTCCCATTTTTCATATGCATGGTGACTTTATGGGCAACCTTTGGGACACCCTGTATTCTACCCAAAGAGATCTATCTACAGATTCAATGGAATCCCTCAAATACTAATTTCAATTCCAATTTCAGAAAAGACTATTCTGATGAGAAATCAAATGGAAATGGGAAATAAGATATTAGAAATTGATGAAAAGGCCATCCTTGTTATAACGTGCCAAAAAACTTGGCTGAATTATGCCCGTGTCTTTGGACATGGAAGGCAGAACTTAACAGCAATGAATATCTGGTGAAAGCAATTTCTAAGCAGCAGAGCCTTCAGCATGCTGCATGGCTTCCTTTAACCATGTACAGTAAACAAGAGGAGAGAAATGATTTAAAGATGGAATTTATAATTAAAAGGGAAGCAGAATGAAAACATTTGGAAAACTCTCAGTGTGGCCATGCCACTGTTTGTTGAAGAGATTAATATGGCTAGAAGGAAACCAGGTGCTATTCATCAAGACAATGGGAAAACGAGCCCAACAGCCTTTCAGAGCTCTCAAAGACAAGTTAGGAGGTAGGGTTTCCAGAGTGGTGCCCCTGGGACCCTGCTCTGCACCTCCTCAAGTGTCTGCTCCCTGCATTCAGAAACAAGATTCCTTGGCCACCCCATCCCTGGTGCAAGCTGACTCAGGTGTGGCTCAGGCCAACACTCCAGAGGGTGTGAGCAGCAATCCTTGGCATCATTCATGTGGTACCAATCTGCAGGTGCACAGAGCACAAGACATATGGAGCCCTGGAAGCCTCCATTTATATTTTAAAGAATGCTTCAGAGATCTTGGGGGCTAGGCCAGGAATTGCCATGGAGAGGAGACTCTCTGGATATCCTCCACTAGGGCAATACCCAGCAGACTAGGGGTTTGAGGCTACCACAAAGACCATGAACTATATAGAGAGCTACCAGTGTGAAACTCCAGCCTCAACCCATAAGAGCTCCTCCTTGGGCTGAGCCCAGCAAGCTACAGGAGGGGAAGCTGCCCAAGGCTTTGAGGGCCTAATCCCTACCCCAGTGTGTCCAGGCAATGGAACATAGAGTCAAAGAAGATTGTTCTCCAGCCTTGGAATGTGACTTGCTCACCCTGTTGGGTTTTTGACTGACTTTGGATCAATTCCCCCCTTCCTTCTTGCTGATTTCTACCTCTGGGGATAGAAGTGCCTGCCCTATCTCTGTCCCATCATTGTATTTTGTAAATAAATAACTTGATTCACAGGCTCACAGCTGGAGGGAATTTGCCTCTGGATGAATCATGTCTTGAGTCTCACCCATATCTGATTTAGATGAGACTCTGAATGTTGGACTTTTGAGTTGATTCTGGAATGAATTATGACTTTGGGGCTATTGGGATGGAATGAATGCATTTTGCATGTGAGAAGGACATGAATGTGGCAGACCAACAGCACAATGCTATGGTTTGAATGTGTCTCCCCAAGTTCACATGTTAGAATGTGAACTCATTAATTCCCGATGCATCCATGTTGGGAGGTGGGGCATAAGGAGCATGATGCGGTCATGAGGGCTCCACCTTTATGAATGGGTTAACACCTTTATTTCCTGCAGTGGGTTTTAGATAGATAGATAGATAGATAGATAGATAGATAGATAGATAGATAGATAAGATCAGTCCCCTCTCTGTCTGGTCCTTTCTCCCCACCCCTCCCTCACATTTTCCATGGGATGACAGCAACACCAAGGGCCTCACCAGATGCCAGCACCTTGTTGTTGGACTTTCCAGCCTCTGGAACTATAAGAAGTAAATTTCTTCTGCTTGTAAGTTACCCAGTCTCTGGTATTCTGCTGTAGCAGCACAGAACAACTAGGACAGTGGTGCTGCCTCTTTGAGCCACCCATCCATTTGAAGGCTGGGCGTGAAGACTCCATCCAGGCCACTCATACTGGGCACAGCCACTCTGTCCTTGTTCTTGTCCCTAAAGTCGTCATCCATTTTCTCCTTTCCTGTAAAGGTCTGTGGTCCTTCAGTGGAATCAGAAAAAGGGATGCTTTTCCCACTCACTGCCGTTGGCTCTGGAATCCCGGTGGTTTGAGCCATTCTGCTTTATTCTAACCTCCATCTCCCTCCCTTCATCCACAAAAATCCTGTACATGATGCTCCTTGGCTCCCACTGCTGGTGCCAGCCGCCCCGTGGTGTTGCCGATAGACACGTGGTTTATTGGGGGAACCTGCTGCTCCCGAACTTTATTGTCCCTAAAGCCAGAGGAAATCCCTGGGTGTCTAACAGCTGTGCCAGCACCTGGAGATGAAGGTGCTCCAGAAGCAGAGCTGCCTCCAGTGTGCCCCTCCCCACCCTTTCTTTGCCTGTCCTGGGTGGCCAAGCTTTGCACATTTTGACAATGCATTTGTTAGCACACTTGAAAATCCCCAGGTTTCAAGCCAGTTGTGTTTCTATCCTTTCCTCACATAAGGCTCAGTGTGACTTCCCCACGCAGACATTTTCAGTGACTTCATTGCACTTCTCTATGCTTCTTAATTGTGCAACCAGAGGTGGGACATGAATATAGAATAGCCCTGCAGGTGCCTTAGTTTCCTCTCTGGGTTGGCAGGTGTGTGCACAGCTCTGCAGGACACACTGAAGGACTTAGGAGAGCTGGCAGGGGGCATGCCCAGACCAGTGCTTGGGAAGAGGAGGGCATTCCTTTCCTGGCACTGCCCTACTAAAGTGCCACACACCAGATGGCTTAAAACAACGGAAATTGTCTCACAGTTATGAAGGTCACAGGTCTGAAATCAAGATACAGGCAGAGCTAAATTGATTTTGGAGCTTTGGGGGAGAATCTATTCTGGAATGATGTTCTCCTGGCTTCTGGTGGTCATCACAATCTTGGTTGTTCCTTGGTTTGCAGTGGCGTAACCCTGACTTCTGCCCCCAGTGCCACACACATCCTCCCTTTGTGTCTCTATGCCTACACTTCCCTCCTCTAAGGACATCAGGAGTGTTGGGCTTCCTGCCTCCTGTGTTCAGTACCTGGGTGATGCCCCAGCATCCTCCTGCCACTCCTGTGGTGGCCTGCCCCCATCCCTGAGCACTAAGGGGTGTCTCTCCACCTCTGTCATTTCTTAGCTCATCCCAGATTCCCACAACCTCCTCCCAGCTGCTCCCCCTCCAGCTTTTACCCAGAAGGTATCCAAGATCAGCCACTGAAGATACTGTCTGATTATTTGATTCTAACCAATCAACTCTAATCAATCTTGAGACTTTAAAAACCATTGGCCAAGCTTCCCTTTGCCAAAAGGCTTTGCACAATCTGGTTTCAGAGTACTTTTCTTTCTTTCTTTCTCTCTGTTTTTTCTTTTTTGGAGACAAAGTCTTACTCTGTCACCCTGGTTAAAGTGTTATGGCATCATAGCTCACAGCAACTTAGACTCTTGGGTTCAAGTAAGCCTCTTGCCTCAGCCTCCCCGAGTAACTGGGACTACAGGTGCCTGCCATAACACCCAGCTACTTTTTCTTTAGTAGAGAAGGGTCTCAATGTTGTTCAGACTGGTCTCAAACTCCTAAGCTTAAGTGATCCTTTGCCTTGGCCTCCCAGAGTGCTACCGTGTTTCCCCAAAAATAAGACCTACCCAAAAAATAAGCCCTAGCAAGATTTCCATGCATTTGTTAAATATAAGCCCTACCCCGATAATAAGACCTAGTGATGCGCTGCATAGCCACACCATGCATTTCAGAGCGGAGTGGTAAGGAAGACTGGAATACCTCCTATCTGCCACAGCTCCTTTCTCCCAGCCGTTTGCGCTTGCGCAGGTGCACGTGTGGTAACCGCAGTTGCAGGCATCCTATTACCCAAGTGCAAATGGCTAGGGGAAAGGAGTTCATGCATCACTAGTGCCAGCCTCACCAACAAGGTTGGCTTCCCCCTGTCAGGTTCCAGAAGAAGAGGACTTAACTGTATTTGAATAAATGTAGATTGGTGTATTATATCTTAATAAAAATAAGAGATCGGGGCGGTGCCTGTGGCTCAAAGGAGTAGGTTGCTGGCCCCATATGCTGGAGGCGGTGGGTTCAAACCCAGCCCCCAGCCAAAAATAAGCCCTAGTGTGTCTTCTTGAGAAAAAATAAATATAAGACAGTGTCTTATTTTCAGGGAAACACAGTAGGATTACAGCATAAGCAGCCTACCTTTCAAAGCGTGTACCTGTCATAGGATACCCACATGCATGCATGTGAATGCACACGTGTTCCTCCCAAATTTCCCTGTGCAGGGCCATACATACACTTGGGATATGACACTGACACTTGTTAACTTTTCTTAAACTTGCCACATACATATGTTTTCTGTACTTTCCTTCCTATGGGAATGTCTTCCTTTCAGTCAAACACAGTCCTAGCCCGTTTCTTCAAGAGCTGGCTGAGCCGTGCCTCCCCCATGGAACCTGCTCCTGACAGCTCCTGCAATCGAAGCCACTACTCTCTCATCTCCCAAATCTACGGCCTGCGCAGTGAGAAGCATATATGCTGCCTGAGTGATTGAGCGAGGGTCCTGCAGTCTTCTGAGCACACTCAAGGCTGGTCTGTCTCTCCCAGGACATCTCAGCCCCTAGAGCCACTGAGCTGGGCATAGTCACAGGTGACGACAGTCTTGGTACACAGCAGTACCCTGGTGGCATGCCCAGGAAAGTAGGAGCTGCCTCCTCGCCTGTGGTTGTAACTGGAACTCACAACTCAACTGTTACGTAACGAAGGACACCTCTTATCACCTCTCCCACTTGGTTTGAGAAACAGAGAAAAAGCCCGAGTCAGAAAGAGACTCACCTGAGGAATTCTCCTCTAAGGTGCCCCCACCCCACCTTCTGAGGCTCTACCCCACCTTCTGAAGCCCCACCCCACCTCCTGAAGCCCCGCCCCACTTTTTGAGGCCCCGCCCCACCTTCTAAGCGAAAGCTTTCCCTGCTGAGGTGGGGGTGGCTCCGTCCTGGTGGGTGAACAGACTTCCCTGGGATAGAGGACAAAGATTCAAAGCACAGGGTCAGAGGCTTTGCACACTCTCCCCACTTCTCTCTTGAAGAGAATATTTGCAGTTCAGAGACTGCTGCAAAAATTTAACACACAACCCTAGAAGCAACTCTGTTTCTTGGGAGGATTCTAACTTGGCTTAGAGGGTTTCCCTCCCCTCCAGTTCAATGAACCATGTATTGGGGAAATTACCTCACAGAGTCATGCCACCAACACCAAATTAGAGCCATCTGTACAGATGAAACAGTTAGGAGCTTTTGTGCCACCGTGGGCCGAGATGTGTAGCCCATTCATTGTCAGAGGAGGCCCTTGATTCCTGAGTTCCTTTTTTTTTTTTCTAACACAGAAGAAGCCTCAGTCAGGCCGTAGGAAACAGGAAGGAACCCGTTGTTTTAAATAGCAGACAGCAGAGAATTGACTCATTATGGTCTGTGCACTCCAGAGCGTCAGCCAGAAGGCAGCCTGCCCGGCCCCCACATTCCCAAGATGCGGGTCAAGGCGGGGTTTTCTCACAGAGTCTGGAAGAATGAGGTGCCGGTGCCGTGTGAGCCCTTTTCAAAGGGAACTGGTGAAGCCCTAGGTTTCTGTCTTACTAGAGACTTTACGATACTGCTATCTCAAAAAAAAAAAAAAAAAATGAAAACAAGAGCTGCAGTAAAAACCTACAAGAATACCTGGAAATCAGACAACATCCTGTGTTTCCCTTTCCTACGCTGAATTATTCTGAGTAAGACAAACACGTTTCCAGCCTCCTTTCTTATGTCAGCAGCGGCCTATTTTCACTTTCCTGGGGACTAGAGCAGTCCGCCCAGGGGCAGAGGGTCCTGCATGATGGTAATTTCATGCAGGTAAAAGGTGGCCCCACAGGGCCGGAGGGTTAATCTGTCTCACATTCATCATCCTGACAGCCAACCACACCAATTAGGCCTGCCGGAGCCATCCTAACCTCAGAATTTAATTTTTTTTTAAAGCACTTTGTATTGTTCCTGATGTTCCAGGGTGGAATCCAGGTGTCACCATGTGGCCCAAGGGAGACTAGAGGGTGAGGCCCTCAGACCCTCATCGGTGGGTCTCACAACACTCGCCAATGGCCTGTGTCTTCTTTGTCACGGCAGACCCGGAACCACCGAATTTCCAACACACAGGCCTGGGGGCCTTGAAACTGACCCATCCATGTCCCCTTGCCAGCCTCCTCAGCTGTGAGCACCTGCGGGCTCCAGCTCATGTGTGTCTCCACCAGGCTGTCCTCACACTTTGTGGTTATCTGCTGATCCTCAAGGGAGAGCCCTGAGTGTGGTCCCCTGCCCCAGGGAAGGTCTTCATAGCCCATGAAGCCACCTGGGCTCATAGTTGGACCTCAAACTGATGGCGACTCAGTTACCAATAGGAGGTATCAGAATGTCCTCTTTGGAGCAATAACATTACTCCAAGGGTTAGGATAACCCCGGACATTTACGGCCGCAGAGTCTATAGCCTCTTCAAGTGGAAATCTTGTCCTGCCATTGCCCCTTCCTAGAATCACACTAAACAGTAATAACCAGTGTTCTCAACAGACCAGGGAGGTGATGCTAGAGCCTGAGAATGGGGAGAGATTTCCACTTTCCCATTTCTTTAAAGCCATTTTGTATGCCTACAGGTGTCAGTATAAGCCAAAGAATGTGTCTTGTCACAGCTGAAAAGTCAGAGTATCCACAGAATTTATTATCTAAATCTAGACACTGTTGAGAGCAAAAAGGGGAGCTATTAATAATTACAGCAGATTGACAGGTGTAGACGGTGACTGTCCAGGCAAGCTGGGACATACGGGCATGCTATGACTGGTGAGCTCTAGGTTGGTGTAGGCTGCACAGCTGGGCATCCATTTGGTTTATTTATAGCACAAAACCTAAGTGACCCTAGATCCAGCAGGGTAGAGGGGGTTGAGGAGGATAAAGACAGTGGCTACCAGTAACCATACCTGCCTGAAGGCCATGTGGGCGGCAGGGTGTGGGAGAAAGGGGATCAGTTCACCCCTGAAAAAGTTGGCTTTGTCACCAGCTTTCAGACTTGAAGAAATCCAGGATCCTTTTCTTGTCTGGGTTGCTAGCTGCTTTCAGGAAAGTTCTGTTGACTTCCTCTCCGACACAAAAGGCAGCAGAGTCCTGGGTCTTAAGGTTGGAATTCCAGGCCCATTACCTTCCCCCTGGCTCCTGAGAGTCCATCAGAAAATAGAACCTCAGGTCTGCAATACTCACGCATCCCTGGCTTCCTGTCCAAAGGCCCAATCAGAAGGGGTTCTCTTCCTCCTTCTTACAGGCAGGGAGAGATGCATTGTTTCAGATTCTTTTTCCACCTTGAGCAGAACTAGAGGATCAGAAGCCATCCCTGTCCATGCCCCACCCATTGAACCCAGCTGGCCAACAGTTTTAGAAAAGACAACTTCCTCTATTTCCAGAGGCAAAGTAATCTCAAGAATCTAGTTTAATTTTCCTTTCCTCAGACCCCACAGAATAAAAAAATTCTTAACTATTTGATGGAAATTTCTTTATTCACTTAAAAAAAGTTATCCCCTTCTAGGAAATTTCTTTATTCACTTAAAAAAAAAAGTAAACACTCAATTGGTTTACAAAATAGATTTTAAAACACGTTATCCTCAGCCTTGAAGCAAAAATTATATTGGAATTAAATAATGCAGAGAGGATAGTTACAAAGATAAAAATTATTCTCCCAGAAACATGATGCTCTGGGTAAAGAATTCAAGGAAACTCCTTCATATATCATAGTCATATTTTACAATGTATCCATTGAAAGAGAAAAAAATCCTCTCTTTAACCCAAAAAAGAAACATAAAACATGTATTTTTCTTTTTCTTTTTCTTTTTTTTCTTTTTTGATACAGAGGCTCACTTTGTTGCCCTCAGTAAAATGCTGTGGCTCACAGCAACCTCGAACTCTTGGGCTTGAGTGATCCTCTTGCCTCAGACTCCCAAGTAGCTGGGACTACAGGCACCCACAACGCCCGGGTATTTTTAGAGACAGGGTCTCCCTCTGGCTCAGGCTGGTCTCAAACTGGTGAGTTCAAGTGATCCGCCTACCTCAGCCTCCCAAAGTGCTAGAATTACAGTCATGAACCACCATGCCCAGTCTGTATTTTTCATTCTTATGTAAATTTGACTGAATATATTAGAAACAAATATCAGTTTCTCTTTGGAGTTAGTTCTCTCATTTTCACTCCTTCACTTTCCCTGGGTAAAGTTATTGTTAGTGGACTCACTTTTTACTAGACTATGATCTCCAAAAAGGCAAGGATTTTGCTTTGTTCATATTTTTGATTCTAGAAAACTGCCCAGTAAGTAGTATTTGTTGGCCTGGTGCAGTGGCTTACACCTCTAATCCTAGCACTCTGGGAGGCCGAGGTGGGTGGATCACCTAAGGTCCCAAGTTCAAGACCAGCCAGAGCCAGAGCGAGGCCCTGTCTCTAAAAATAGCCCAGCGTTGTGGTGGGTACCTGTAGCTACTTGCTCAGAAGGCTAAGGCAAGATAATTGCTTGAGCCCAAGAGTTTGAGGTTGCTATGAGCTGTGATGTAACAGTACTGTATGGAGGGTGACAAAGTAAGACCCTGTCTCAAAAAAAAAAAAGTCCCACTAAACATCAGATTATGATGATAAATATAAACAGCTTAAATTTCTGCAAAGCCCCTTCAGATTTAACCAAAAAGAGAAGACTCTAATAATTTTTTGCTTACAAGAGTCATATCAAACAAAATGTCTCCAAAGAGCTACATATAAAAGAATCATGGCCGAGTGCGCTCACTCCTGTAATCCTAGCACTGTGGGAGGTTGAGGTGGGTAGATTACTTCAGCTCAGGAGTTTGAGACCAGCCTGAGCAAGAGCAAGACCCGTCTCTACTAAAAATAGAAAAATCAGTCAGGTGTGTGGCAGGCTCCCATAGTCTGAGCTACATGGGAGGCTGAGGCAAGAGAATTACTTGAGGTTTCTGTGACCTATGATGCCTCGGCACTCTATCCAGGTTGACAGAGTAAGACTCTGTCTCAAAAACAATAAGAATTGTGGTAGTTAAAAATAAAAGAAAACATAAGCCAAGAGAAAAGAGAGTATGTAATATTAAAATAATATAGCAGAAGTAGAATTTAAGACAAATCTTTAGATCAAAAGAGCACTTTTACATTGTCAAAAGTCAAATCAACTGGATTTGCCAAAGAATTTTTTATTTTATTTTGTGGGTTTACATGTATTTGTCTGTTTAGTGGTATGCCAAAGAGCCACTTTGGGACTCATTGTTTTGTGAGCCAAACAATCTGAAATACTTATTCGCCGAATAATATAAATTTTAACATCTAGAAATACACAAAGTATTGACAGAAAAAAACAATTGCCATGAAATTTTTTAATGAATCTACAAGGTCAGACGATTAAATTCATAAACTCTTCCTAGAAAAAGTGCTACACACCTCATCACTGAGTATCACTAGGGTCATCTTCAAAGTACTCCCCTGGGGAAGCTATGCACCAATGCCAGTGCCTCCTTTTCAAAGCAACTTTGGAACTCTTTTTCTGGACTGGCCACCAGAGCTGCTTTTGTATTATTCTTGATGTCCTGAATGTCATCAAAATGCCTACCTTTCGATAGTTCCATTATCTACAGGTGAAGAAAAAAGTTATTGGGGGCCAGAACATGTGAGTCCTACAGAGGCTGTTACTAAACAGTATTTGTTTCCTGGCTAAATCTCCCTCACAGAGTGTGCCTTGTGAAGGGGCACGTGCCGTGATGCAAGAGCCATGAGGTATTCCAGATTCAGGTGGTTTCATCTCATTTTTTCATGCAGCCTTCTCAGTACTTCCAAACGGTAAACTTGGTTAACTGTCCAGTTGGTACAAATTCATGATAAGCAATCTCTCTGACCTTTTTTTTTTGAGATGGAGCCTCAAGCTATCCCCCTGGGTAGAGTGCCATGGCATCACAGCTCACAGCAACCTCCAACTCCTGGGCTCAAGTGAGTCTCAGGCCTCCGCCTCCCAAGTAGCTGGAACCACAGGCGCCCACCACAACGCCCGGCCAT
>CAUYQV010076973.1:0-41225 GCA_963574575.1 Galagoides demidoff
ATTGAAAACATTTCCACTCAGATCAGGAACCAGGCAAGGTTCTCCACTGTCTCCATTGCTTTTTAACATTGTAATGGAAATCTTAGCCATCGCAATCAGGCAAGAGAAGGCGATCAAGGGTATCCGTATAGGGTCAGAGGAGATCAAACTTTCACTCTTTTATGTACATCTTTGAATATCTTTGTACATCTTTTTCTGTGTATATCCTCCTATGTACATTGTTGTATTAGTAAGATTGTTACTATAGGAAAGGCATCCAGAAATGCAGTTCCTGGGTGTTATTCATGAAACTGCAAACTCTCCTTCACAATGACTGTAGCATTTTACACTCTTATTACTAGCAATATTTTCTTTTCTTAATTAGCTATTTATATTTCTTTCATCAATTATTTATTTGTATCTTTTGCCTATTTTTCTATTAGGTTATCTTTTCATTGATAAATAGGTAAGGTTATATGTATTTTATGAATGTTAATACTCTGACTATTATATATAGAAAAATATTTTCTACCAATTCTTCATTATCCTCAGAATTCATCTTTCAAAAAAGTTGTAAATTTTTCCATAGTCGTGTGTTACACTTTAGAGGGGGGCTTTGAAATGTTGTCTCATGCCAAGTCTAACTCAGGCCTGCGAAATTATTCCCATATTTTCTTCTGGTACTTTCTCAAATTTATTATTTTTTATCAAATAGATATTGAATCTATTTGAATTAATGTTTTGTGGATGATATACCTAGGAGTTTTCAAATTGAGAAGAATACCACAAAAAAACTCATCTATAGTGATAATACAATTAATGTACTGTATCTTATAAATCATTTTTTAAAATCTTAGAAAAAACAAAATTAGAAATTTGGGCCAAGCATCAATTATGGCCTGTGCTTTTTTCCTCAAGACTCATACATGACAGATGCTTTATATTTATGTGGTACTTTAAAATTGTCCAAACATCTTTGTAACTGGTTCTCTTTCTCAGCGTCATAACCTCATCACTTGTTTTAAATGCCTTGTCTAAGGTCTCTAAGATAATTAATGGCCATATTGGAATGGTTCTCAACCTTCCTAATGCCGTGAGCCACAGGTTAAGAACCGCTGCCATATTGATTCTAGAAGACAGCTCTCTTTCCTTTCCAGTATTCTTTCTATTGTTATAATGCACATAATGCTCATTTACACCATTCTCTACATGCAGAAGAATCCCAAGGCAGAAAGTCTTGATTATAATAAAAGGGAAAGACTTAATTTAAGTTAAGCAGGATAGATTTGTTAAAAATCATCAGCCACAAGCCCTTTCTCCCCATCTCTGGCCTGACATAAATGGTTGTGACTGAGCTACAGAGCGTGCTGGAAATGAGTCTAGGGGGAGGGGGTGCCTGGTGCAGGCTTAACTGGAGAGGTGCAAATTGTGCCAGTATAATTCCTAATACAAGACAGTGGAAAATTGCTAGCACAATTGAGAGTTGTTAACACAATAGAAAAGACACTGAAGGAAAACCTGATGTGTCTCTCCTGCATCTTTTTTGTCCCCACTGCCATTTTCTGAGGGGATAAAATGAGATGACATTGGGAAGACAACTACCACGCCAGAGCCAGCGGTGATTGCTGCTTTGAATGCCACGCAGCTGCGCCGGTGTGGCCAGATTGATCCATTTCAGAGCAATGGTCATTATATTGTGTTTTACTCTGAAACTCAGTGCGTTTCTGTTTCCTGAGACGTCTGCTGTGATGGATGGCACGATGCCTTACCTCAGTATATTATTTTATGCTTAACAATCCTGCATCATGGAATTAACTGAGTTGTACTTTTTGATCGTATCCCAAAGTCTGGACTATGAAAGGAATGCAAATTATGGGAGAGGAAGTTTGAATAACTCTACTTATGGTTAGATTAGATCCAGCATTTCATTTTGTAACTTTATTTTAATGCCTGCTAATTTTTATTCATAGGAGAAAACTTGTATTCTTCAAGGAGTTAACTTGAAACCCCGTTTAATTTCTCTCCCTTATTACTTTAATATTTTAAGGCCATTATGCTTTGAGCGTGGAAATCGTTGGAAGGAGAATGGTTATGCTCATTAAGCATATGCATGAGTTGAGACATGCTGGGAAAGCCTCAGAGGTCTCCCCTTTCCCCTAAAAGGAGCAAATGCACAAACAACAACAAAAGAACAAAACATGTCTAATGGGAATAGAGAGTTTAAAACTTCCAGTTGTAAAAATATAAGTTCTGTGTTCTTCCCAGCCTTAGCCAAGACACATAGTCAGATTGTGAGTAAATACACCTAGAACGTCTGCCACACTCATGATATTTAACCTGTGATAGTCCATAGAACAGTATCCAACATGGTGTAGCAAGTTTTTCTGGAATGACCAGATAAATTAATGAAATAAAAGTGAGTACTCAAACTAGAGTATGTCTTCATGTTTAATAATACATTTTTTCATAATTGTTTGAATATAAAAGTGAATCAAAAGGTAAAATGTCCTGTTAAGTGCCGTGTTTGTTGACTCTCTGCCTCCTCCTATTGCTTACTGTGCTTTTAACTTTGCATAGTAGTTAAACTGGTAAAAGGGCTCATTCTTGTATTTTGTCCATATTCTTCAAAGGGAAACATGAATTAAAACCTAGAACATACCCAGAACCCTCTACAAACTACGTACGACCTCTAGACTATAATAATAATTAGGCCAGGGTACTGAGGATGAATTCATAGGGCTAGGAGGACTGAGAAGTTCCCAGTTACCTGGCTTTAAACAGTACAACCAGGTAGTATTATAATATCATTATATACATTTAATATAAACTAGAAACAATAGCAGATAGATGAAGAACCGCCTAATTCTCATTTAAGTAATCCAAGAACCTGCCTGAATAGTCCTATAAAATTATTAACCATTTAAATGACAGCAAATATAGAACAAAAATCAGAATTGATTTGATAGTAGAGTAGGGAGATTATGGGTAATAATTTATTGTGTATTTTTAAATAGTTAGCAGAGAAGAACTCTAATGTTCCCAATACAAAGAATAGACAAATATTTGAGTTTATAGATAGCCCAGTTGCCCCGACTTGATTATTGTACCTTTTATATGTGTATCAAAATATCACATGTAATTAAAAAAATCAGAATTGAAATGGAGTTTACATGTATCTTAGATGTATTTTATAATATATATTTATCCTATAAGTTCTGGTATAAAATACTGCCATAAGTTCTGCTATTAGAACTAGAAATTCAACAATTTTCCCTAATGGAAATGTTTTAGTGGTTGTATTCTAAGGTGAAATATCCAACTTTTAAATGTCAGGGTACATTTCAACTTGGGAAACAAATAATCTGTACATTATAACATTTCTATTATTTACATTTAGATTTTTCTTCAACATTTTTAGCAAGCAGCTCTCAGTATTGTCTGTGTTCCAAAAAAATTGAGTCAAAAGGGAGAAAAAAAGACTGTTAGATAAAAAGAAAAAAAAGATGTTTGATGTTCCACTATAAAACAAAAATAATCCTTCAATTGGTTAATGGCTGTCTCTCCCAGACACCAGCAAGAAATCCAAATTTCCGAGTGTTTATCCCTAGGATACCCCTCATTGTTCCTCTCCCTGGAGTCCTGGGAGGGAAGGGATGTTACTCTGCCCTTGCCTTGTTAAGGCAACAGCACCATTTACTTCATCTTCTCTTTGAAAATCACTTCACTATTTTAACAAGTTCAAGTGTTAAAAATTCTTAAAGTCAAGAGAGACTTTCATAGATTAAACTTGCATCCTTTAAGGTTAACAGTTGTGTGCCTGTTAAAGAGTAGGGCCATCAGGCAATTTTTGCAATTGCTTTTTTGTTTGTTCTTATTGCAGTGGGGGAGAACAGAGAAAGGCTTTGCTGAGGCATTAATTAATTAATTAATTGAGATAGAATCTCCCTTTATTGCCCCAGGCTAGCACGCTACTGGTGTCATAGCTCACAGGAACCTGAAATTCTTGGGCTTAGGAGATCCTCTTCTCTCAGCCTCCTGAGTAGCTGGGATTACAGGTTCCCCCCACAAATCCTGGCTAGTTTTTCTAGTTTTAGTAGAGAAGAGGTCTGGCTCTTGCTCGGTCTGGTCTTGAACTCCTGAACTCAAGATAGCTACCTTCCTCAGTGGCCTTGAGGCATCATTTAAATAAAAGAAAACGTGCTCCTTTTGGAAAATCAGGAGCATTAGAAAAATATAAAGACATTAGTTTTTTTAAAAAATCACCCCCCATGCCTCGTTTCCCCAAGAGATAGCAATTTGTAACATTTTCATGTACTGTCTTCTAGTTTTTCCTTGAATATTTGTGTTCACATATTTAAAACAATACTGTATATTGAATATTAGATCATAAACGTTAGGTCATTGGAAGCATCATTTTAAACATTTTATTTTTTTATCCAACAATTTGCATAATCATTTCCTCCTGTTGGATTTAAGCTGTTACCACTTGTCCATGAAACCCTAAGTAAGACCTGAACTTCTATGCCACTTTAATTCCTTGGCCAAGTAAGTCGCTTACACTATGGGATTTACAGGATTATGATATGAACACGGTGAAGGCAAATTCTTAACAAGAATATTATTATCTTTCAAGACATTTGTAACCCAGGGAGCACAGAAAAATTACACTTGAGGATCAATTACTACCCGCCCCACCCCCACCCTATGTTTCAGAAAATTGAAGATAGAAATTAGGAGAAGCTTGTCTCTTTGGGGTTTTTTTCCGAGATTGTAGTGAAGTGCTGTCCAACAGAAATATGATATGAGCCACAAACACAGGCCCCAGATTTAATTTGAAAATTAATAGTAGCCACATTTAAAGAGAAATTAATTTTAATATACTTAATCCAATATACTCAAAATATTGATATTTCAAACAGTAATGAATACAAGAAAGAAAACTGCTAAGGAGACATTTTATAGATTTTTTTCATACTAAGTATTAGAAATCAGCGTGTGCACTTTATACTCATAGTACATCTCTGTTCAGTTGAGCCCCTCTGTTCAGGGGCTCAGGGGCTGATTGTAGCCAGTTGCTACAAACTGCACAGCACAGCTGTAGAGAGAGCACACAGGCAGTAGTCAGGAAGGCAGATTAGTCTGGAGTGTGAGCTAGCTACTTATTAGCAAACCTCAGGTAAGTCACTTAACTTCTCTATGCTTCAGTTTGCCTGTCTATAAAATGGGAGTAATAATAGTAACTACTCTGAAGAGTGATGCAGGGATTGACGAGACGATCTATGGAATAAGTGCTCAGTAAATGTCCTGTATGGGCATCTTGAAAAAGTGATCCTAGTCTAACCTAACCAATCACTTTCAGTATGCTGTCATCTTCCCCTTTCTTCTTTTTCCCTAAGAATAAATTATTTAGAAGATTATTATTATGCTCTGGGGAAAGGGATTAACGCTTCACCCAAAGCCTACATGCCCAAAGTGACATAGAATTCCATGCCTCTTCATTACTTGTAATCCCTATTGATGATGGCCCTTCCCAGGGCTCATCTTGGGCCTCCTCTAACAGAGCTGGGCACTGTTTCCTCTTGGCCTGTTGGATGATAAGCTCTAGTCTTCTCCAAGTGGTGGAAGGGAATGTAGAGGGAAACACAGGTTCTTGGCATGGCAACATCCTCTGTCTAGTGGCTGCCATGGTATTTGCATGAGTTACTTAGTGGAAACTTGGGTTTATTCTCCTCTGTTTTTAAATTCTGATATTCTGGCCTCAGCATGGAGCTGAGACAGAGATAACTGAAAAGTCTGGCACAGATTTCTGAGCCAGAGATCTTGCTTTCCATGCTGACGTAAGTGAACATATCTCCGTGCTTCTGCCAGACAGAGGGAGAGACCTGCCGTGCGGGAGAAGTGACTGGAGAAAGCTTCCTTCTGCTGAGATGGAGGCGGGCTGAATTCCCTCCAGCAGAAGGACCCTGGCTGCAACAGGAACTCATTGCACCAGGAGAACATAATGGATACTTCCATGTTCAAGGACTCTTGCTAACCAACAGGCAGACCCTTTCCATGCAGGATGCACTTAGAAAACAAAACAAAACAAAACAAAGCTGGAATCCCTTGTTGAATTTGACGTTCACTGCAAAGTGTGAATTATCGTTGGTTGCTGCTTCGTTATATCAGCTCTTCAGCACTGAAAATTAATTAGATCATATTTTTAAATTGTGGATGTAATCAGGACTATTTTTAAGGGTTATTTTTAAAAACCATGAGCAGAGCTATACCCTATTTTATTTATTTTATTGTATTACTGTATTACTGGGATCTCTCATTACCTTTAGTGTTTGAAACACCTACACACGTATCTGCAGTCACGTGTGTCTTTGTATGTGTGTCCTATGTCCAAGTGGAAGAGGGATCCTACTGTAATCAAAGTCCCCATTCCATTTCTACCTGTTTCCTCCTTCCATCACCCCATCACTGTCCTCTGTACCCTTAGTCTTAACCAGATTGGTCTCACTGGGTTCCCTCATGTCAACTCAAGTCCTTCACAACTTCCTGACCCTGCATCCTGTCAGTTATTGCCTGATCTCACTCTTCCCTATCATAGTCTGATACTTGTAAGAACTACTTGTGATCCCAGCTCTCCCTGTGATCCAGGTTCCACCCACGGCTGCAGTGACCCTGCCCTGGCTTAGGTCAGTGATGTGAACGCTTCATTCCCCGACTCACATGCTCTTTCATCAGTGTTTGGAGCTGTTGTCTATCCCCTCCATCATCCCATTACTTCTCCCTTGGTTTGTGATGCCACACTACCATGTGGGGGTGTGTGTGTTTTCTGCTACCTCTTCGGTTCACTAGGTCCTCTTCCTCTGTCTATGCCTGAATAGGTGTCCTGGTCAGCCCTGCTTTTCTCATGGGTTCACTCCCATGGCTGTGATGGTATTAAACACTGATAATGCTGCACTCTGTATTTTGACTCCTAATATTTTTTCTTTCTTCCAAATCATGCTTCCAATTTTCTTTTTTATTTTATTTTATCTTATTATATTTTATTTTTTGAGACAGAGTCTTACTTTGCTGCCCTCAGTAGTTGCCATGGCATCACAGCTCACAGCAACCTCAAACTCTTGGGATTAAGTGATTCTCTCCCCTCAGCCTCCCAAGACTGTAGGCACCCACCACAACACCCTGCTATTTTTAGAGATGAGGTCTCACTATGTCTCAGGCTGGTCTTGAACCTATGAACTCAGGCAATCCACCTGCCTCAGCCTCCCAGAGTGCTAGGATTACAGGTGTGAGCCACTGTGCCTGGCCAGATACTTCCAGTTTTCTACAAGACACTTTCACTCAGATGTCCCAACCTCTGAGTTGGGACACCACCTCAAACTAAACATATCCAAAAGTTAAAGCATTGGTGGGGAGTGACCATATATTTTATTGACCAAACTAGATTATTTTCAAGTTTGGTTATTGTGCAATACTTGTAATTAAGGCATAAGAAGAAACCGTTCCAGGACAATCAGGACCCAAATGTAGGATCAGCTTACACGGGCACAGCAGACACAGGGCTCTGAGACCAGGATACGTTTAGAAGCCCCTGAAAACATTTTAATTTTGTTTAAAATAAGAAGAAAAACAAATGTAATGATAATAAATACAATGATGAATCCAGCCTGGATTTTCTCTGTCTTTATACCAATGCAAATCTTAAGCATAATTTTGAATTTTATTTTCTTTAATGGGAGAAGGGGCCCACAGAGATCCCAATGTGGCCTTGCACGTGGCCACCCTTAACCTGTCCAGACGTGCTTCCTGCATTGATCTCTCTATCTCAGGGGCTGGCATCCTCGTCACCCACTCAGAAGACCCCCCTGGGAGACCTGGGCACCATCCTTGACTCCCCTACACCCAGTCCCTTCTGCACCCACACCACTTAGCAGAGGGATTGCCTGTCACTGACCAGTTCCCTAAGCTTGTGTTTCCTTCTGGGGAAACTGTCCCATCACTGCCTTCATTTGAGGCCAACCAGCCAGCCAAAGAAGCAGACTTTTGCCAAAGGTTTTCCCATTTTCCTTCTTGCTTTCCTCCTTGCGTATATCCTTCTTTTCTTAACTTTCAGGCACCCTTTTATTGGCTGGCAAGGCAGTATTTATTTCTGCTGAAGAAACCCCCCAGGGCTGCAGGCCCTTCCCCAGGCAGCACTCAGTCTCCCTCACCTGCAGAGAGTGTCTTGGGAGGAAGAGCTTCTTCCACCAGCTCCACATTCAAAGGATAGTGTTTCTCTCTTTGTCAGAGACAATGAGCCTGGCTTCCCTGGCAAGGCAGCCCCATGTTTTTGTAGATTATTCTTAATGTATAGTTTTGGGGAAAATTACAGCTGTAAAGAAAGTTAATTTTATCTGTAATGTTATATACAAATAACGAGAATGAGAATTCCGGACAGTGCCTGCACATTGTCTGTGTGGATGTTACTGAACACCCTCATGAAGTCCCCTCTGTTATTACAGAGGGGTGAATTATATCTGGTGAATTCCCATCTGCTCTATAGATTGGACCAATGAGGCCACTTTGGGCAAAGCAGGAATACAGGGATATCCTTTCCTTTCTGCTGTGTTTTGGATATGGTTTGTGTGGCCCCGCCAAGTCTCATGTTAAAAGTTGATCCCCAGTGTTGTAGATGGAGCCTGGTGGGAGGAGCTTGGGTCATCCCATGGGGGCAGATCCCTCGTGAACTTCTTTGTGGAATTCTCCCCGGAGTCAGTGACTTTTCACTCTCAGTTCCCAAGAGAACTGGTTGTTGAAAAGATCCTGGCACCTCCCGCCACCCAGTTTGCCTCCTGTCTCCACTTGTGACCTGTACACACCAGCTTTCCTTCACCTCCGCCATGAGTAGAAGCCTCCTGAGGCCCTCGCCAGGTGTAGATGATGGCTCTAGGCTTCTTGTACAGTCTGCAGAACTCTGAACCAAATAAACCTCTTCCTTTCTAAATTACACAGCCTCGATATTCCTTTATGGAAACACCAAGGCACGAAGACAGCTTCCAGAAGCTTCCCCAACATCACCGCTCTGTAGATGTCTAACTCATCATAACTTTCATGTCCCAGTTTGAAATGTTTTCCATTTGTAAATGAGCAGTAAAGCAAAATAAAAGTTAAAAAAAACACACACACATACTACCACACACTCTGCATCATATGTTAGTGATAAATCACATGTTTCTGAATGTACCATTTCAATGGTACCAAATACCATTGAAAACTTTGAATAATAAAAGAGTTCATCACAGTAAACATAAGGAAGAAATCAGCGTGCCTGCCCTGAGTCTGTTAAAAAGCAGGAACATTCCGGTCAATAAGCAGAATTAAAACACCAATTTCACCAACATTGAAAGGAATGACTTTTCTTTAGGAAAAACATGACCATTGAAGGCCACAGAATTCCTCTGCAGCTTCTTGGCTTGCTCTTAGCTCACCCATCCTCTCTACACCATGGCTTACTCAGTTTTAAATATTTTATCCATTCTTCAAATACAATGCACAGTTAACTGCATCTGCTCAAAAACTACTTTATTTTTAGAATGAAGAGCTGGTCAGGAGAGGGGGATCCACATGCTTAAGTCCACCATTCAGGGTGTTGGGCCTCAGAGACTAGCCTCTTACCTTCCTCCCTCCCGCCCCACTTGCATCTTTTAGATGACTCAGAAGCTCAGGACTCCCCAAGTCCAGCCTTCACACAGAGCGCAAGGCAGGGATGTGAAATCTCTTTCAGTCCTCATGACCATGCTCTCACGAATCCATGTGTTAGAAGAATTCTGATGGTGAGTGTCAGGACTGGCACGCAGTCTGCCATGTACCACCCAGTGGGAGGAAGATCTCGTGTGGCCTGGAGTGCAGCCTCTGGGATCCCAACATCCACATGAGGCAATCCAAGGGTTTGGACAGAAGAGAAAGCAGAATGCCTGCTTCATGCTGTGTTCTGTCTATTTGGATAAAACAGGGGTCCTGGCTTAATCTGAAGTTGGCAGTGTCCTTCCAAACCCTTCACATGGGACAGGTTGTCATGGCCCGAGAACTTGACCTGTAGGTTCCGGGGGTTCTCCCTAAGCTGTGATGGTCTGATACCATCAAATATGAAATTTTCACTTTTTTCTTTGAAGATTTTTATCATTCTCAGGTGTCTGACAGTCAGTCATACTTTGGATAGATCATTTGAACCTAAGAAGTTATTCTATCAGTGCTACATTTTAAAATTAATGACTTATCTGAATAGAAAGAATCTAATATGTGTCCCACGCCTCATCCTGTAAACATGTGTTTATAATCATAAACTTATAATTTGTTTCCATGTAGCTCTCCCTGGTTCAGTATTTCTCCAACCTTTAAAACTCTGTCTTTCTTTAAATACAAAAAGTTTACCATTCCCATTTCTGCATGCCTCAGTCTCCTCCTACAGAGGATTCTCTTCTGTACACCCCTATCGAATAAAAAGTATTTATTGAGAATAATATTCTATAGTTTGATTATAAAAATGGTCTTCATTTTCTAAATGTTATAAAATTTTATAGGTATCATAAAATTATGTTAAAAGTTATGATACTCAATATATTTTAAAAACTACCTACACAGAAACTCTCTCAACTGGAAAGCACAGCCTACCTCCCAAAGAATGTATTGTTTGAAAATTAAGTAAGTTGACATTTTGGTGTCTCAAACCTTGTGATTTGGTAAATGTGAGTCTGTCCATGAAAAAGCTCCACCCTATGAACTAGCAGAATCATATAATCAAGTTCAGAGACACTAAGGCTGAAAAGCAGACCCTGGTCTATGGTGACCTCACCAAAGATAGGGTCTTTGGGGGGCTGCTTGGTGGGAACCTGCTGCCTCCCTCTGAAGTCCTGACCTCTGTGCAGGTACAGGCCCTCTGGCTCTCCCAGCATACTCAGTTGTGCCCCCTGTTCACGGCTTGTTTCCCTTCTGCTTGTTGGCTGTGGTGAGAGAAAGCTGGCCCCTTCACAGGTATTTTCCATTCCACCATTTCTATCCATACCCAGGCCAAGGCAATAAGTCTGGGGGCAGGGCCTTCTCAGCTAGGTTTTATAGGTGAGTAAAAGCCACTTTTTCATAATGAAAGAGACATGGTGGTTTTTAACCAGCTGTAGGATCTGCTCTGAAGCAGTTCTAAAAACCTGTGTTTCCAGGGTGCTAAGCTCCGGGTAGCTGGAGTTAGGATGGCATTATGATAATATGATTGTATTCCACTTCGTCATAGCATTACCAGTCAATGAAGAAAACTCCCGTCACTGCTACTGTGTCAAGACTATTGTCTTAAGTGCCAGGTAATGATCCCCAAAGACCAGAGAGGAAGCTCCTGGATCCGTCAGCGGAGGGACTAGCTAATGTGTAGGAAGATGCATGCTGGTGCCACACTGCCTGGATTCAGATCCCAATTCTGCCACTCTGACTGGCCTGAGTGAAGTTACTTAATCTTTTGGGGTCGTGCTTTAGCTGTTTGAAAGATGCAGGTTACAGTGTTATCCTCATTTCTCCTCTCTTGGGCTATGTGGGGACAACTGAGTTAGTTATGTCAAGTGTTTTGAAGAATCTGGCGCCTGATAAGCTTGATGTGGGTCTTTGCTCTTACTGTCGTTGTTATGCATGGGACTCAGAGAGACACCCTCCCCCCCCCCAACAAACACAGACTCTCTAAAGTGCTGATTCCCAGTCTCCGATATACACAGAAGGCTCACAGGGATCCTAAAACCTAGATTCCGATGCCCTGGGTCTAGAGTAGCCTGAGAGTCTGGGATTGCTGCTGGCCCGCAGGCCACACTGTGCACGGGAGAGGTGGGGGGCAGTGTCTACAGAAAATATTATCAAGAATGAAAAGTTAACATGGCCCTGGTTATAACCACTCCCTGTCTTACTGGAAAGTTCACAGAGCTGGTGGGGAACATGGAGGATTCAGCTGCCGAGCCACGTGTCCTATCACTTAAGGCCTGCCACTTAAGCTGCTGTATTTCATTTCTCCCATCTTCCAAATGGGGATAATCAGACTTGCTCTGCCTACTTCACAGGAGTGTTGTAAGGGTCAAATGAGAAAATGTATGTGAAAGCTCTTTGAAAAATTAAAAGTGCTGCCCAATTGTAAAGGGATCAATAGTGGAGAAGGAGGGGTGGGCTGGGGGATGTTTGGCTGGGAATGGAGAGCTCCTCAGAAGAGCGGATTCTGAGCTGAGGTTTGAAGGAGGCAGGAGAGGCCGATCGGCTGCTTTCCCAATGCAGAAGTAACTAATGGGCACAAGGACAGAAGCATGTAAGCCTGGATGCGCGTCCACGCAAGCAGAGAGCCAGCCAGACTAACACGCTTTCTCTGTGGAGGGTCCAAACCAGAAGAATTCATGAGATACTAGATTTTTTTTCAGTAGAGAAAAAGAACATGAAAGAGAAGGTGGAACACTCCATCTGAATTCTCCAAAGACAAAAGAGGAATTGTTTTTCAATGTACTTTCAGCATCACCCATTTAGCAAATCCATCCCCTTGCCAGGCTCATGGTACAGGTAAAGCCTGCACACAGCTGGCCACTGGTACTGTCCCTATCAGGCCTGACACTCCTTGGGATTGGCTCAATCCCAGAGCTCTGTGGGGAGCTCCGGACTCACGTCTTTGGGGCTCCTGGACTTTGGCCTTCTTGGTTTGGAGCTGGCTGCACAGCTGTGTGGTTGACGCAGGTACTCGGGGGCCTGAGCTCAGCAGGGCTCCACGTTTGCTGTGACACTCTGCCACCACCATCTCGAGATACTTGACAGTTTTTGAATAAGGGGCCCAACATTTCACTTGGCACCAGCTTTGCATTCTCTCCTCTCCTTACTAACTGACCCACACTGACCCTTCTGCCAGCATTTCCTCTTCCCTCCATGGACACCTTTTCATAAGAACCTGTATCTTCAGGGCTCTCAGTTGACTGTGCGTCATTGTCACCTGAGCATTTCAGATAACACTGTTTAAGGGGAAGAAGCCATGCTCTATAAAATAATTTAAAGAGGTTTATTCTGGGCCAGATTTGAAGACCATGTTCTGGAGCCATGCCCAGGAAGCCTGAAGCAGGTGGACTGGTTGTGGTAGATTTGCAGTTTGATTTTATAGATTTCAGGGACACAAGAATTATAGGTAAAGTCATTAATTAATATGTGGAAGGGATACAGTGGTTTGGCCTGAAAAGGTGGGATATCTCAAAAGAGGGCTTACAGATTATAGTGAATTTAAAAATTCTTCAGCTCCATGGAATACTATGCAGCCATTAAGAAAGATGGAGACTTTACCTCCTTTATGTTTACATGGGTGGAGCTGGAAAATATTCTTCTTAGCGAAGTATCCCAAGAATGGTAAAATAAGTATCCAGTGTACTCAGCCCCACTATGAAACTAATTTATAGCTTTCATAGGAAAGCTATAACCCAATTTTAGCCCAGGAATATGGGGACAGGGGAGAGGGAGGGGAGGGGAGGGGAGGGTGGAGGGTAGGTGGAGGGAGGGTGATTGGTGGGATTATGCCTATGGTTCATCCTATAAGGGTACATGTGAATCTCTCTAATTGTAGAATATGAATGTCTTAACACAATAACTAAGAAAAAGACATGAAGGCTTATGTTGACGAGTTGGATGAAAGTATTTCAAATTATATACAGAAACAGTACACTGTACCCCATGATAGCATTAATGTACACTGCTATAATTTAATAAAAAAACAAACAAACAAAAATAAAAAAAATTCTTCAGTGGACAATTGGCTGAAAGAGGTAGGCTTTTATAGTCGGCAAAAATGAAGGCTAAGATAAGAGTCTTTAATCAGAGACGAACTACCAGACTTATGTGCAGCTTACTACCAGGCTGTGCAAGCTTAGCCTATTAAATAAGACTTGCTTAGCCTTTGCCTGTTAATAAGTCTAGGAGGGAGGGGGATATGTTGAGGTATATCTGACCTCCTTTCTCCTGGCTAGCAGCTCAGTTTTAGAGGATCCCCTTGGCCAAGACAGTGTCAAGTCAGCTGCTGGTGGGGGAACAGCCTTAAGATTTTATTTTAGTTTACAATACTAACGTCTAAATCCCACCCCAGACAATTAGAACAGAATTACTGGGCTTGGCACCTGTGGCTCAATCAGCTAAGGCGCCAGCCATGTACACCTAAGGTGGCGGGTTCGAATCCCCAGCCCCGGCCCGCCAAACAACAATGATGGCTGCAACCAAAAAATGACCGGGCGTTGTGCTGGGTGCCTGTGGTCTCAGCTACTTGGGAGGCTGAGGCAGGAGACTCGCTTGAGCCCAGGAGTTGGAGGTTGCTATGAGCTGTGATGCCATGGCACCAGGGGGATAGCTTGAGGCTCCGTCTCAAAAAAAAAAAAAAACAGAATTACTGGGGCTGGGTCCCAGGCTGGTGTGTGGTGTGTTTATGTGAAGATGTGTGTGTGTGATTCTAATGTGCGTTCATCCATGCCAGGGTCAAGAAAAACTGTGGTGTTTGCAGGAAGCATCTTCACCTCCTGGCTTTAGCCACAACTTGACTGCTCTCCATGGACGTGGGTCCCTTGTGGTCCTTTCAAGTAGAGACTGCTCATTTGCGTCCACCCTACTCACCATGGCATCAGAAGGTCAGGCTTGACCTACAACCCACATGTTGCCAGCACACCACAACTTCCCTGTCATGTGCCTTTGAAGGCTTTGCTTGTCTGTGACGAACCACGTCTCTCACTTCATTTCTGTCCCCAAAGGCAGTGTTCTTTGGCCACCTCAACTCTTGTAGTCTTCAGCTTCTCTCAGGACAAGCATTGTCCTACCTAATTCTGCCATCCCTCAGAACACTCCCACTTCAAAAACCACATGCTGAGTCCAGCTTATCCTGTTTCATCTCTCAACTCTATTTTTGTTCCCACATATTCTCCCACCACAAATAAGCTAACACTGGTTTGTTATGGAGAATAGGACATGAATATATTGGGGGAGGGTATGACTCAACTCACTTCATAAACTCAAGTAACTTTGCAGATTAGAGCTGCAGAAAATTCATGGTTGCCAACCTCTTCAGTTGGTCCTGTTACTTGTTCACAAAGAGCTAATTTTTCACCTCCTTTTAATCTCCGTGTGCATCACCATCCACCCCCTCCAACCCAAGCTGTTCCCACCTCCCTTCCAGCAGGAGAGCAGGTGTTCTTCTTCCCTCAGAAAACTGAAGTTATTAGGTTGTTTCTCCATCGGCTTCCTCTTCTTCTTCCTCTTCCTCTTCCTCTTTTCTTCCAGTCCCAAAGGATGATGTTTCCTCCTTCTTGCTTAAATCAGCTTCTCGTGCGAGCTCTGAGTCCACAGCTCCCGCTTCTTTTGGAGAACTTATCCCATTAGGTTAGTATTTGAACCTTTTCCTCTTAGCTATCTTTTTCTATACAGATTTTAACAGGCCGTAGTGTCTACCTCCCTAAAAGCCACAACAAGAACTTGATTCCGTACTATCCCTTTCTGCTTTATTAGCCAGAGGATTTTGAACTTTCTGACTCCATCTTATAGCAAAACACATTTCATTGTTTATAATTTTGACATTGTAAATGTCACATTGTAAGGACTAATAATATTCATCCTTAATATGTGCTAAACACTCAGTTATTTCCTCTCTTATTCTATTCTGATCTATATGAATACTTTACTTTTCTGTTTTTTTAAATGCTGGTTGACACCCATGAAGCTTTATTCAGAGCCCACAATACACTATGACCCATAGTTTGAAAATCATCCATCTATCCTGCCTGTTTGTAGCGGATATGTCTTCCCTTCCTCTGCCTTCAGCACTCCCTGAAAAGCAGTGTCGATCTGCATCATTCCAATGAAACTGCTCGTGCTGGGTTTATTTATCCAAATAATATTTTAAGTACTTAGAATGTGTTTACATCTTGTGGGCATCTTTCTCTTCTTCTCCCTCTACAGCATTTGGGATGAGCAGTGATGCTGTCCTCCTGCAAAAATTTCTGCTTCCATGGCCGTGAGACAGTTGTGACCTCTCCAGGCTTTAACCCATCTTAACTGTTTCTCCTCAGTTTAACTCCTGGGCCCCACTTTGCTGCTACAGTTGTAAAGTGTTGGTATTCCCCAGAACTACATCCCCTAAGTCATTGCTCTTCTAACCCACTTTTCCTCAAAGTTCATTGACTCTATGGTGTGAAAGTCACTTGTTTGTTGATTGCTCCTGAGTCTATCTCCACTTACCCTTAATCCCTGAGCCTCTGGTGGTATCAACATCTCTACTGGAGTCCTTTAAGCACGTCATACTTATTATGTCCAAACTTGAACTTTTTATACCAGCAAAAATGCAATGATAAAAATGATGTTTTCTGGAATCTGAGTTGGTGTCAATTACATATCCTCTAGATGAGTAATTCTTACATTTTCTTAGCCTTGATGATACTGAGTTCTTAGACCACTTTCTTCGATAGCTTCCATTTGCCAAAGAGTGACTTTTAAGTTGGCATTACTATTCATGATCCACAATAATGAATATAATTCCTCATTACTGTAACATGGAACTTGCTATGCAAATCTGAACTATTACATCATGCTCCAAACCAGAGTATAAACATTGTTATATCCTTAAAATAAAACCACTAAGAATCCAGCATTCCAACCACCTGATTAAGGTCTAAAAGTCCAGGATGACACCTGCATTCCCCACCAGGGCCCTCCTTTCCCAAGAGGCTCCATTCTGTTTCAACAGATAATAAGGAAGGACAAAATCATGGCTCTAATCCTTGGGAGAGGACCAGCTGGTCCATGCAAATGGACCAATAAATTTTGGATTTATCTTGCACAGAAATAAAATCATTGTGAAGATTGGAGTGACCCAATTGGTTATTTTTTTCATTTTCTCTATTTTTGTTATCTTCCCCCCCTCAGGTGCAGAAAAATTTGGATTGATGCCAATATGTTTAATTGGATATTTTTAAATAAGCACAAAAAAATATCAAGTAGTCCTTTTAAGCATTTTAAGCGAGCTCAACAAGGGCCAAATCAATTAAGCAAATTGCTTTTAAAAATAACCTACCAACTCCAAACAGACCTCTTCCCTATTCCAGAGATGGAAGATGCCAGGGTTTATGCTGAGCACATTTTTCCAGCTGAATTACCAGCTTCCGAACACCAGGGATTTAAATGGGAAATGCTGACACAATCTCAGCCACGGTAGCAAAATGGTGCAGCTCTGATCTGGCAGGGCTATCTTGACAGCAGCTAGGGGACAACCCAACACCCACCTGGAGCTCACCAAGTGGATGACTGTCGTCTGATTTGCCCGTGCCTTGGGTGGGGCACTCATACCAAAAATATCCTTATTCTGACTCATAAAATAAGACATTTTTCTCTCCTCTTTGGTTTTCTGAAATAAATGTGTGAAAAATCTGAAAAGCCAAATGGGTGGAAGATTTTCTTTTCCCTTTGTTTGCACCTCCCCCTCACCCGCCATCTAACACACATTAGTCCAAAAGCTGTATTTCCTTCTGAGCCATAATATGTAACCAGAACAAACAGAGGACATAGGAAAGGTGGAGAAAAGTTAGATATATAAGCAAGAAAAAGTGAGCTATTGATTTTATTGACTGGTCTGTTAACTTCTGACATTGCAATAAAGTCTTATTTATTTGTATACAGAAGACTCAATTACATAGATACATATCATTTTAACAACTGGGTTATTTACAGGACAATTGCAGCTTCATAAATAATATAGACCTGGAATTTCTCGGGCTGCTGTTTAGCCATTGTTACCTAGGGAAGTTGTGGTGGCCACAAGTCCACTACAGTGGGACATCATTAGAACAGCATTACAATAGGATGGGGACAAGGGAGAAGCAGGGCAACGGATAACAACGTAGTAAAGACAGGAGTGCTCAGCTCGGCTGAGATATCTAGCAAATAATACTGTGCTAATAGCATCCGGAAGCACTGCTCAATTGTTCTCTGTCCTGCCATAGCATGGCAACCGGGAAAGCTGTCAATCGCGAAGGTCAGGTTCAAAAATCCAGGTCTTTAAACTTTTATTATAATGGTGCAAGCCATTAGGATTATATTTCAGGATTTGTTTTTTGAATGTGAAGGATATGCCTCAAAGGATATTTTTGTAAGAATAGGATCAAGTATTCCCAAACATCTTCTCTTGACGGACAACTGGTAGCAATGGAAGGGAACATCCTGGGGCCGCCCGAGTTCCCAAGAGTTTCCTTGTTTGGGTGATCTCCTGAAGTAATTCTGCATTTAACTATTAGTTTAATAGGTAGCTTCCCTGCTAGTCCATAAGCCCCAGAGGCCCAGGAACAAAATCTGATTATTAATCAGTAAATATTTGTTAAGAATTTAGTAAATTAATTAAGTAATGAGAGGTAGTGACAGCATAGTACAATTTTTAAATGTCCCTAATATTTGCAAAATACCCTCCATCTGGCAGAAACTTAATGAATATCATGTTGAATGAATGAGAAAATAAATGAATGAATAATTTTCAATGAGGTGGCTAGATCTCATTGTCAGTAGTGACTGGGAACTCAGACCTGCAGCATAGCTACTCTGCTGGGCAAGGACCTACATACCAAATGGGCCATCTTTGTCCAAACCCATCACCACCAGATAATTGCCCTAAAGTGATAGCTTCCTCCCCAGAAATTCTTTCTTTTTGCTCTGCCACGCACATGTGACTGTGTAGATTTCTGTTCTGGGCTCCATGTCCTCTATGTCTGAGCCGTGAGCAGGGCCTCTCGTCCCACTACAGTGCAGCCTTTGAAAATCACCATCCCTGGCTCTGTGTCCCTCTCCTGGCACACCCAAGGGCTCTACCTTGCCCCTAGGAATTGACAATGCTGGGGGCTAGTGCTCAGGATCTGAGCATTTGGGCAGATCGGACAGCTGTGACCCAGTTTCCCCAGCATCTGCCTGCTCTGCATTCCGGAGCCTTGCTGGGTGACATGCTTACTAATATGGTGGCCAGTGTGGTCTCTGCCTCCCTCCAGACCAGAAGTAACAGATAACATTGAGCTAGCTCCCATTTACTTAGTGTTTATTTACTAGGTGCCAGAAACTGTGATTACGCAATTTATTTATGTGGATTAGCATATTTAATCCTCTAGAAAGAGATACTTTTTTATTTCCATTTTAGAGTTGACAAAACTAAGCTGAGAAGATGAAGTGACTTGCTGGAAACGCCACATTGGCTGAGCAGTGGAGACGGGCAATGCCAAAGCGCTAAGCTTTGACTAGACTCTTTCCCTGGTGCTGGCATTTAGCAGATATCCTGATGGAGGCCATGTCGCTGCTCACCGGCTTCATCCCCTCACCACTCCCATCTCCCAATGCAGCTTTCTTCTTAGAGTGTGGCCCAAAGGTGGGGGCATCTGCTGGACATTGCTCAGTGGCAGCGTTGGCCATCAGAACATATGGTGGACGGGAGTCAGGACAGAGAAGAGGCATTCAGTTATGCTTGTCATTCATCTGAGGGCCAGGGAGAGCCTCTGAAGGGGACTAGGGGACAGCTACTTCAGCACTGCTAAAGATTTGGGGATTGAGAGCTGCTGCCCCCGGGGTGAGGCAGAGAAACCAGGCAAAGGTAATGAGATTTGCTTCTGAGCGCACTCAATTAGAAGGATGAATGTGAATGGAAATGTGAAGTTAGGAGGAACAGGAGATTTTGAAGGGGCAATAACAGGAGTTTTTCAGCCTATGAGAAAAGTGCTATTTTAGAACACTACACACAAGCTCCAAGGAGTTGTTAGATGTAGCCATTTAGATCTAGAATTATTCTCATCTTCCAGGCTTTCTACATTGTTTCCATATGCCTGAAACCATGCTGAGATGTTGGCCACGTGAGTCTTTGATTTTATAGGTTCCTCTAAAGCAGTGGTTCTCAACCTTCCTAATGCTGCAACCCCTTAGTACAGTTCCGTGGGTTGCGACCCACAGGTTGAGAACCGCTGCTCTAAAGCATCCTCTGTGGCCAGAGATTTCTTTAATGTTTCCCTCTTTCCCTCTTTATCATGATTATTTATGATTAGAAAATTGTATGTCATCGTTATTTGTAATAATAATTGATAACAATAGCCAACATTTGTTGACCATGTATTATATGCCAGGTGCAGAGCTGGGTTTTTTTTATTCAGTAATCTATTTAAATCTCACAGCTATAACGTAGGTACTATTATTATCTCCATTTTATAGTTGGAGAAATTTGACATCAGAGAGGTTAAGCAACTAATCCAAAGTCACACAGGTAACACATGTGAAAAAAGATGGAAAGACAAGTAAATCTGACTTCACACTGTTGTCAGAATATGATTTTTAAAAAATACAAACACCTGGTCTCTTCTTTCTAAGGGTTCTGGTTATAGGATCCTGTATGATTTCCCTGATTTTTTCAGAATCTGAATTTGTAAAGTCTTATACATCTGACTCTGCCTCATATTCCCTTTCTTGATCAATAGGCCATCTGGGAATATGTGGTCACATTGTCCTGAGGATATTGTTACCACAGCATGGCTCAATTGATCAGCATTAAATCTAAGTTCAGAATACCACTCTGCTTCCTAGACTCCTGAGAGATGAAGCTGTCAAACAGGCCAGCCAGAAATTTATCAGATGCTCTGCTTTCAGCTGACATCTCCGGGAGAAATTCTTTATTACCAAACATCTTCCACTACCAAAATTATGTAATTAGTACTTGATGGCATCATCCATATCGCCCATCAGATCTGGGGTTCATCATATGCCCCCAGATGAAACTTGCACTCTTTAAATGAGGAAAAGAAAAGAGGCCCCTTACACCCAGGAGCTCACAACCAGGCCTTGGTGATGTGCTGCTGAACCAAAGAGCTTCCATCAGACAAGGCCGCTCTGACCCTGACAGATCAGGCAAAACTCGGAACACTCCATAATCACGCCAAAGACAAACAGAAAAGGAAAAAGAACATTGTCCACACCACAAAAGAACCAAATAACACCCATCCTGGCTAATAGACTGAACACTGTTCTTTTACCAATTACACCTTTAGCCTGTGTTCATTTTTCCTACCTTCTACAGAAGAGTTATTAAAGTATTCTTCATAAAATTGTTCCAATTCCAGATAGCATCCAATCCAGAGCAAAGCTCTGTTTCCTTGGACTCTTTCCAAAATCACCTGCACAAGCTCAAATCCCTCTAACACCTTCTTACAAGATGCTTCACAGGCCCCATGGTATTGTCCCCCGTCATGAGTCCGTAAATCCAAATGTGTTCAGCTGCATGGTGGTCTGTGGCCAAAGTACATTGATACACTTAAGCACGTACTGTACACATTCACAGATTTGCATATAATCCATAGATTTGCATATAATGCAGTTTGGGATTAAGAGCACAAGAATTTTTATCAGACTAGCATTTGAATCCAAACGCCTTCTCTTTTTCTTTAAAAAAAGGCCGGGGCAGGGGGGAATTGTCTATTTGGGCCAGTTGCTTAAACTTTCTGAACCTAAATTCTAACATATGGTTGATATGAAGATCAAATGAGATCACAAATGCAGAATTTTCTAGTATGTTGCCAGACTCTCAGCTGATGCTCACTGATGGTGAGTTTCTTTCCCTAATCCTTTCTTGATTGAGACCATTTCTTTTAAATAAGGCATTTTATCCAGCTGTCATATTCCAGCCATAAATTCCAACTTGCCAAATCTTAAGGATATTTAGAAATTGTATGAAAATCTCCAGTTTATTCTCTCACCTATCCCCTGTACCATAACTTACTGAACTGTAAAGGTCAATGAGTAGCGCATATTGGATATTTTATGCATTTTAAGATACAAAGCCTTTCATCCCACATTATAATGTGACATCTTTTTTTTTTTTTTGAGACAGAGTCTCACTTTGTTGCCCTTTGTAGAGTGCTGTAATGTCACAGTGCACAGCAACCTCAAATTCTTGGGCTTAAGCAATTCTCTTGCCTCAGCCTCCCAAGTAGCTGGGACTACAGGTGCCCGCCACAACTCCAGGCTATTTTTTTTGTTGTTCTTCTTATAGTTGTCATTGTTTAGCAGGCCTGAGCCAGGTCTGAGCCTGCCAACCCCAGTATGAGTTACAGGCACTGAGCCTATAATGTGACATTTTAAAGGGAAGAATTAGGGATGACAAGTGGGATGTATCTTATAATCAGAGGCATGTTGTAATTTAATTGGCAGTTTTTTTCTTTCTTAGTGGAACACAAAATATTCATGAGTTTTATATCAATTGAGTCTTAGATTTGATAAAATATGAACACTTCAACTATTTCACTTTTTCACCATTATATTTAGGAATTTGGTCTATTTCTTATTTAAGTTCTGACCCAAAAGTTCTAAAGTCAAATGTAAATTCAAAAAAGTAGATTTCTAAAATATCGGGACGTAAAAACTACGAGTTGCAATGAAAGTCTAAGTTATGTTTGGTAGGCACTTTTATATAATATGAGCTCTGATACAAACCCCTAAATAAGTTAATATAAAAATGGGAATTGCTATGCAATTGATATTATCATGTAATGGAGTTAAAATAATGATAAAAAATAATCTGAACAAGTTCTGTGAAGCTTTTGTTCTGTGTGACTTTAAGTGGAATAAAATCTTCAGAACAAGAGGAGAACAAAATAATGCTTTGCTAAAAGGATAAAAGAATACGACCTAAGTCTGTTAGTGATATAACACTCTATGAATGCACTCAACTTAATAGCATCTTTTAGCAACAGATACTTTTTCAATTACAGTAATGCTAAGAAATAAATAGACTAAGTGAGAGAAAAATGGTCAGAGACATACGAATTAGACTGGTTGTTTGCCTGTTGGTTTTTGTTTTTTATAACCAGCTCTTGAGGAAGGGAAAAAGAATCTAATCAACAATCTATTGATGGAGCCTTAATTTGCCTTTTGTATTCTAGACCTACTTAGTCTTAATAAGGATGCAATATTTGTTTACCCCATCTCTTAAGAAGGTTTTGTAGCTCTGGGTGATTTGTTTGTAGTGAGCTGTGCAACATCTTTCTCTCCCTGAACAATTCTGTGTTGTTGTACTGTTACAGAAGTTCCCTTACTCCGAGGGGTTGCTGACTAGGTATGATGCTACAGTTTCATGCAATGTAATTCCTCTGGGCCTATTTCCTTTCTGTCCTTTGCTGAGTTCTAAATGACCCTGCTTTCACCAATTTCGAGTTGTACACGAGAGTGATTGCAAATGCTACCCTTCTGGAGTATCTGTGTAGAAATGATTTTTTTATTTCCTCTTTAAGGGATTTAAAACTTTTATTCCCCTTATTTTAAAGTGGTGCTTTGACGCTTTTTCAAAGAATGTGGTGTTCAGAGAGCAAATAACGGGAATGGAGAGGCCAGAGACTTATCTCCATGGATCCTCACAAAGGGAAAAGTAAAGATCTGGATACGGAAGGAGAAAGTGTTCAGGAAAATTGCCACAAATCACAGAGCAATGATATTGGGTTACATCTGGCACCAGTTTTGTTGTGTTTTAAAAAAGGATAACCGTACTTCCCTTTAAGAATGTGGGACCGGCTCTCCCTGCTGTGAGCCTCTTCCTTGGGAGTCCTCCTGCCAGGTTGCATGAAGTGTCAAGTGCCCTACGGTTATTACTGTGATTGAGAATATTCCTCCTGAACGTTTTCTTTCTTACATCCTCCCTGCTCCCCCTGATTTTTGTGGAATAGGATTTAAGAGTCTATTGCAAATGTCTGATAAAAGTTAGGAGTTTTAGGCACATTTATGTTTTAATACTCCTCAATTTAAAAAAAAATGAAGGAAAGAAGAAAGGGCAGAAGGAAGGAAAGAAAGAAAGAAGATGAAAAAAGAAAAGAAAATATGGAAGGAAAGAGAGAAAAGAAACGAAAAAGAAATGGGAGAAAGAGAGAGGGGTGGAGGAAGGGAAGGAGTTATGTCCTCACACCCAGTGTTTCTCACACTGTGTGGTGGACAAGAGCCACCTGGCATTTTGTTACGTGAAGATTCTGATTCAGACCCCCTGAGACCTGGTGGACTGGGACATATGGGTCTGACTTTCTAACAAGGCCCCACACGATGCCAATGAAGCCAGTCCAGGATCATACCTTGGCCATGGAGACCATGAACTAGGAATACAGGTATTGTTTAGCTCGTTACTAAAATTACTTTAAAGAAGACCTGGGGGTGCTTATTTCTTATGAATTTGGTGAGTCTGTCTGGGGAGAAAAATGCAGCACAGGAAAAGGGTGTCTCTGGTGGGCCGCATCCTTCCTCTTCTCCCTCTCTCTGCCCCACCTCTTTTTCCACCGTCCGCTTTCTCAGGCTGGGAACCTGGAGTGCTCTGTAGTCAGGTTGCATTAGTGCAGCAGTGCATTTCTCCCACGTGTTGGTGATTCACTGTGGTCTGAGATTTATCGCATGGGATGCAGAGCATAGTATGGTTCCTGAGTTAAGTGAAACTGGGTTTGGATCCTATTATTCACTAACTGTGTGGCAAGAAACAAGTTATTTAACCCCTCTAAACCTTAGTTTCCACATCTGTAAAATGGAATGATAATCCTGACAACACTGGGCTTCTGTGAAGATTTAATGAGAAAATATATATAAAATACCGAGCTCAGTGGCCGGCACATAGCAAGTATTCAGGAAATGGTAGCTATAATAAAATATTATAAAACATTTGAGCGGTAGTAGCTTATTACCACATCAGGTGCAGACCTGGGCCTTCCATCAATCTGAAAGCCCAGAGTATAGTCATCTCTCTGCCACTTCCTCTCTATGCTTAACAGAGCGTGGCTTAACCATCGTCTATTTATTTATACAGTTCATAAACAGATAATATGACCATTGTAAGGCTTATAAAATGATGTAAACAAAGTAATTAATGTATGACCTGGCACATCAAAATTTATGTATAAGAAGGAAATTATACATAATAATTATGTATTATGTCTCTGAAAAAAAATTGTTGTCTTTAAAAAAAAAAAGATTGGGCTAGGCATGGTAGCTCACACCTATAATCTTAGTACTCTGGGAGGCCAAGGCCGGTGGACTGCTTGAGCTCAGGAGTTCTAGACCAGCCTGAGAAAGACCTAGACCCCATTCCCAAAAACTAGCTAGGCATTGTGGTGGGCACCTGTAGTCCCAGCTACCCAGGAGCCTGAGGCAAGAGGATCACTGAACCCCACTGTGAGCGATGATGCCATGGCACTCTACCCAGGGGAACAAAGTGAGATTCTATCTCCAAAAATATATATATAAATAAGTAAAAAAATAAATAAATAAATACAAAGGATCCATGGAAAAGAGGAACTATTTATTCAAAAGAAGAACCATTTGGGAGTGTTTAGTCGGAGGTTTCCTGCACCTAGACAAATAAAATGAATACACGTGCTGGGATTCCTCAAATCCCGCCATGTTAATGAGGAAGTCTCAAATGCTCTGGCACAGACCAGTGTTCCCCTGTGGCAAAATAGTCCTTGGTCAAATACAAAGGGAACCAAAGAAAAGAAAAGAAGCACACTGTTAGGAGTTTTTCATCAGGCTGAATTTCTTCAATCTAAAGGATTGTCCTTTAGATTAACAACATATCCTTTGAAGGCAGGGGGAAAGGGATTAAGTTGCCGCTGTTATATGATAATAATAGCATACAGCAGTCTAGAAAAAATACTTTTACTTGACGATGTTAAATGCTGAGATCTTCTTTCTGTTCACCCAAATGTTACTGTTCTTTAATTTGACTGCCCCGTGAAATCTGGAAGTCTGGGGGAAGTCAATGGTCTGTGATCACCCAAGCACCTGCCCCCTGCAGTTCCCAGTGCCTGCCGCCACAGCAGATGGAGAACCACATGCCTTCTGTGTTGGAGATCTCCAAGATCGTTTGTATGATTAGAAGTGACTGCACCCAGAGGTCCTCATTTTCAACTAAAATAATGATTTATCCTGTTGTAGCTCATGGTTAAATCATATTCTGAACATCAGATTATTAGCCTTCTCGCCACTGAAGGGTTTCGCAGAATTCAGACCTCTGGAAGGCATCTAAGGTCTCAGAGGAGAAGAAAGGAATGAGATATCACCGTGGTTTCTGTGATAACTTCAGTCTAAGCCAGGAGTTTGGGCTCGTGTCACCGATGACATACTATCTCTATTCGACCTCCATCTCGTTTTGGGGCTTTGGTTTCCAGATACCTGTGTGGGGCTGCTCGGCTAAGAGTTTCAATAAACTGAAAACAGTTTAAGAAATCATAACGAGATATTCGGTGGGGCAGCCCTGTATGGCTATAGGGCTACAAAGAGCCTAACAGACAGCAGAAAGCAAGTCAGAGTGTTTCTGGAAGAGGCTGGGGGGCGAGGGGGTTGGTGGGGGATCTTGCAAAAGAAACACAGCATCCTCTGACTCTATCACTCACACCCTGTGGTGCTACGTGTGTAACAGGTGTGAGATAAGAAGAAACAAACAACCTAACTTCTCTCTCCTCTGTCTCACCTTCCTACGTCCAGAAATATCTATCTATCACTCCCTCTCTCTCTCTCTCTCTCTCTCTCTCCATCCAGGTTAGCACCAAAATTCCAGAGATCATTTAACAGCTTTGACCATTTTTCAAGCATATTCAAAGCCAATTCTTAGTAATTCTTGCCTGTTTTACTATGGGTAGGTAACCAGGGAAATTTTCATAACTAAGCCAGTCGTACTGCCCTGACGTGTCTGGATCCTGTCTCCTGGTTGCCAAGCGTGGTGGTGACTTGGTGGCCAGTCCGGAGGGCAAATCTGTGTTGTCAGTGAGAGCATAACACGTGACAGAGGAAGATCCCAACCTAAAAAGGCATGCGACGCCTTTTGCAGGATTCCCCTTTTGAAGATTTCATGCCCTGTCTCTCCATTATTGGCCCAGATAATGAGAGCTGATAGAGCACAAAATAATACTTTATCTTAATTTTCCACCAGGTGATAGGTGTATGTGGCCGTTCATAATCGACCTATAATAGATGGGCTGATGATTTGTAGGTTTGATTTCTTATTGGGGAAAAGAGCTATGTTTACATTTCTCTGGAGCCGTAAGTATTCTTTAGACTTTGCACTGATCTAGAAAAGTGACTTTTTGAGGCAGTTGTAAGTTTAGGTGCAATTTTTAAAATTTGAAGTTCCTTTATGAGAGGTCTCTTGAGGGAAAACTAGTAACCCAAAACTGTAGGGGAACTGAGATAACAGAGGCCAACAGGAGACTGTGGGCAAGGTTCCCTTCTCGAGCAGGTGACCCGGGCAGTCTCAGAGGGCTCTGTACCCAGCAGAGACCCATGTGTGGAATTTAATGCTCTGAGGTCACCATCTTGAAATTCATCCTAATTTATCTTTAAACTTGTGCTTTCTGAGCAAAGTTCAATGGGACAACTGAGTATGAGGGGAGATGCTGGCCTCACTCTATTGGAGGCCAGACAAAGTCACACTCAGGAGGCTTGGAGCCACCTTACTACACCAGGTCAGGGTGGGCGCTGGCTGCTTCCTGCTGCTGGTGCTCCTGGGTGCTGGAGTGTGGCTGTCACGTGCTCCCTTATGCCCTTCTCAGGGAGCCAGGGCTCAGGTGAAGGGAAGCTCAGTGTGTAAGTTACACCTGACACACCCTAAAATAAGCCTCAAACACATCCTGGGGGGAGATTGTAAGCCATTGGGTTTATCCTACTGTAATGGATTGAGATAGTGGCCCTGAGGAAGTGGGTACTGACTTCCCTCCCTAAGAAGGGCATAAGGGAGCACGTGGTAGCCATACTACAGCACCCACTTTTGAACTGAGCCTCATGAATTACAATACCCCATCACAGGTGTAAGGTTGAACAAGGCTGAAGCATGAAGGGAGCCTGAGAGCATAGGATGTACACAGTACATAATCCATGGAGCTCCAGAGCCCCATCATTCAGTCAAAAGGAAAGACTGCATCTAGGGATTGAGTGTCATGTTGATGATGGCCTATTTCCTTGGAGAAGTGTAATGCAATGAGCAAGTCTTCTTAGATTAAAAAAAGCATTTTAAAAATTAGACGAATATTTTTTGGTGGCTTAAAATCTATGGCTACATTGTTTCAACTTAGTTCGACAGATAACTCCATCATTTTATAAAAACTAACTCACTACAAGGTACATAGACACCACCACACACATGTGTGTGTTTACACAACGAGGCACAAGCTGGCCTGCCGGAGATGTGAAGGTGAGTTAGAGTCTTTGCCCTGAAAGGACTTACACTCTTTTAGAGATAGCAGTACTCCAGGGATAATCCCTACCCCAAAGCTTTCTGACAGCCGAAGGTATGTTGTGGAATTTTGCTAAGAATGGTCGAAGCGTCTCTTTTATCTGTCTCTGAGAAGTAGTTAGAAAAATTGAGACCTTTATTGGCTCAGTTATGACGGGAAATTAACTCTGCTTTCATTAGATGAATACGGAAACAAATGATAAAAAAACAATCATTGGAAGAAGACTGAAGAGAGATTTGGTAAATTTTGAGGGAAAAGAAAGTCTTTAAAGTCGTCTATAGCACAGATAAAGTGTATAAGTAGAATGGAAGTAATTATGGAGTCATTTTGGTGGATACTATGAAAACATCTTCAGATAATTAAGTCCAAATATGAAATTTGTAAGTTTTTTTTGTGTTTTATCCAAATGTATTGAAGCTTCCTTTCACTTTTCATCAATAAATGCAGCTTTAAAATAAAGATTTAGAATTAGCAAGGATCTAGAGCAGGGGTCCTCAGACTTTTTAAGCAGGGGACCAGTCCACTGTCCCTCAGACTGTTGGAGGGCCAGACTGCAGGGACAAGTTGGCTGCTAAGCAGGACAGGCAGTGGCGGCAAATAAATGTGCACCCGGAGGGCTGGATAAATGTCCTAGGTGGGCTGCATGTGGCCCACAGGCTGTCGTTTGAGGACGCCTGACCTAGAGCCTCACTCAAAGAAAACTGGACTTCACTTTATTGGAGGCCAGACAAGTCACACTCTAGGAGAATAAAGGAATTTATTTTCACATTAACGTCACTGGACAGTCTCTGTTCTCCAGGCCTCTGGGTGAAATTACAAGGACTAGATAACTGTAATTTACAAGAACACACAAATCCCAATGCATATAATGAATGTTTGATTTTGAAGTGTGCTTATTGAATCAGCCTTATTACTTTCTAGAGTCTCTACTTCTACTGGGGAACTTGGAGTCTACATGGTGTTCTGTCCATAGGTACATGTGTGGCCGGTATCATAACCAAGTCCTAGTTGGCAATAAAAAGTGGTAAACAGTGGCAGCAGCTCTAAAAGGATTTTTCATAGAAATTGAAAGAAAAGGAAGTTTAATTTAGAGGGGCCTTCTGCCATGCTTTGCTGGGGTTCACACGCCCAACATGAAATAATAATGCATTCAACTGCCCCTCTTGTAAATAACCTTTGCGTCTCCTCCCTCACTGACGAAGACTGCAAACCATGGGTGAGCAAGGTATGAATGCCAGAAAAGGCTGATGGAGCTCCCTGACCTTCGTGTGATTATGTTTGCACGAATACACAGAGCACGGAAACCCAACCTCTGAGTGAAAAACCCACCCCACCCATTAAAAATGCATTGGTTATTAACAAGGGAATTTTAAGCACTGTAGGTTGGAGAGATGGGAGAAGAGGAACTGGTCTATTTGAGAGAAGCAATTCACATTTGCAATTCTGTTTTCTTCTCTGTCTGCCGTGGTCATCACGTCCTCTTGTAGGAGTTAGGCTCAAGAAAGGAGTATATTCTCTCAGGATTAAAAATGTTATCTTTGTTTCTTAAAGTGACTTACTGGGAAGAGCCAGCTCTGTCAAAGAGGGGAAAATTCAAGCCTCTGTACTGGAGGGCACGTCTGTTTTATGAATACTTTTAGAATACCTAAGAGGTACCTTAGAATACCTAAGAGCTGGTTTGCCTTAGTTCGTGGAAAACCTATTAAGCAACATTTGAAAAAAAAAAAAAAAAGAATTTGCAAAACAAAAAATGAACTTGGTTTGAGAAACATAGTAATGGTCATTTGTCATTCGGGAACTCTGACTTTGCACTGGGGTGGCTGGACGTGGGAGGCTCAATCCTAGGGAGGGCACCGAAGGGAATAATCAGGCTCCAGCTGTCCCCCTCTTAGCTCTGTGGCTGATGCATTTCCCCCAGGGAAGAGGGATCTGCAGGCATCTCTGGGAGTTTCAGATGTGAGATCAATCTGGGGGTGATGGTGTTGAGTGAATGAAATGCCCTCTGACAACCAGGACTTTGAACAGTTAAAAACAAGGAGAATCCAAGTGTTCCATCCAAACTCCTAATCAGTCTTTCAGTGTCTTCACCATTTATGACCTATACTTTCCAGAACAAATTCAAATCAAAGTTCCTTTATTTGCAAAGAATTAACCCCTATCATATAGCTATTTTAAATAGTATATTATGATCTCTTTAAAAGCAGTTTTATAGCCAGGACTAGTGGCTCTATAATCCCAGCACTTTGGGAGGCCAAGGTAGGAGGAGCGCTTGAGCACTGCTTTATCCCAGGAGTTTGAGACAAACCCGGGCAACATAGAGAGCCTGTCTCTACAAAACTTTAAAGTTAGCCAGGTGTGATGTCCTAGCTACTCAGGAGGATTGCTTCCACCCAGGAGTTTGAGGCTACAGTGAGTTATGAGCATGCCACTGCATTCTGGCCTGGGTGATAAGCAAGATCCCATCTCTTAAAAAAAAAAAAATCAGTTTTCACACTTCTTGAACTATCCGTGAATCAATCATAACTCCAAGATAGATGTAACTGAACTGATTCTTTTTGCTAAGCTAGAAGTCTATCAGGATTATGATGGAAGAATGTTCCAGATGCAGAAACCTGGGAACAAGGGGATAATGCTAGCTGATGTGGGTCCATAACACCGATGGTGCCTGGCATCCTCCACGTGAGGGAGTGTCAGGCTTGCCTGCACAGCAGCTGAGCCACTCACCGTTGGCTCCCTGTGGCCTCCAATCACCGGTGCAGTTTTATCAAAGGTACACTTGAACTCCCCCTTAGATGTTCTGTCAGGGTGAGGGATGCGAGCCACTGTGTGTTCAGGAATCTCCACACGTGACTCACAGGCCTAGTGACGGCCACTGGTCTAAGCCACAGTCTGCGCGAGAATTCTTAAACCATTTGCCATCATCCTTGTGCCATAGTTCCTGATTATGCTGCTGCAGACTGAAAGAAGCACTATTTACATAAACATCTCACTTTGTAGAGTCTTAAAGACCTATTTTGTTCAGTTCCAAACCCTCAATCTGATGGTGGCAAGTACACAGGGTCAGTGCACAGCGGCCAGCTAAGGCTGGTGTGTGAGGGAATGTGCACACATGGGGACACAGGGACAGGAATATGTCTTGAGTTGACTTGGGGCAGGTAACTACTATGGACACATTAAATAATAGTAAATATTTCTATTTAATTCTACAAATTAAATCTTATTAAATAATGACAATCAAAAGAAATAGCACTTATGTGGCAAGCCTGTACTGTTTCAAGAAATTTGCATATGTATTTGCTCATTTAATCCTCACAACAGCAATCCCCTGAGGGGGTACTGTTATTATCTGTGACTTTTATAAGTGAATGCATAAATAAGTGGGAAGGGGTAGCTCTACATTTAAACCCAGGCAGAGTTTAAAATTTAAAAGAGTCCTTGCATTTAACCTTTATACCAAACTACTTTTAATATCTAAAGTGGAATTGAGGTAGAATTTGCCAATAAACAAATAATTTAAAGATAGTTTCAAGGTTTAGTTTAAACAATGGCAAGTAGTCAAGTGGATGGTAATACCTATGTTAGAGGAATTATACTGTCACCAAATTAAAAGGCAAACATCTATTTCTACTCAGTGAATATTTTTTAAATGTGAATAAAAAGCCTACCTAAAGTGGTGAACCAGCAACATGGGCCCTTACCCACAAGCTCAAAGCTACTGTCTCAAAAGCACAGGCTGTTCCTGTGGCTTGAGTGTGTTCAAGCCAAAGTTCACTTTAGAACAGGCTTCAGAGAGCTTTCCGGAATTCCTTGGTCTCCAGAGATGTAGTATTTCCTAGGCTCCTGGTCGGGAGAACCCCGCCCAACACATGCAAGTCTGTGTTTTCCTATCCGAGCCCATGAAAATACCTAACCTCAAAATCTCTGCTAAGGTTCAGCTAAGTGTTGCTTCAAATCTCTCTGAAACCCTTAGCCAATGTCATTTATTCATTCTGAAGACTGAATTCCCCCTCTGGCTCTGAGAAGGCCCCTGACTCGGGAGCCGCCTTCCGACCAGACAGATTAGTTTATGGTCCTACAAGGTTACGCGTGATACATGTGTTTGGGGAAAATGGAAATGCACATTAAGAAGAAACATTGCTTTGTGATCCAGGCAGGAGAGCATACATAATCTCCTCTGGAGCCTGTGAAAGACTTCATTTTACACATGAAATTGTGTGGAATAGCCCTGGACTGCGCTGAATGTGGTTGGTGAAAATAAGCAGCCTCAGAACAGGCTGCTGAGCACCAGTTAGGGCCTCAAAACAACAAAGAATAAATGTAAGCAAATGTCATCTGTGTTTAGGTGAGGGCCGCAAGTGCACAATCTTGTTGCCACGGTGCCTGCGTGGGCCTGATCCCAACATTGCCACGCAGGCATTAGAGACAGACGTGGCCTGTCACACGTGAAAGAAACACAAGACAAAAGAGCCCGGCATGGTACGGAAAGATTTTAAGTTATTAATTTTTTCATTGGTTAGAGGTTCTTTTCTATTTTTCTGTGCATTGTAAAGTCCTCTTTACACAATCTGGTGTGAAAACCCCATGCCTGCTACGTAAGAAAAAATAAGCAAATTTTTTTTAAATGGTGAATTTTTAGCCGTTTGAGAATTCACCTAATCTGCGTAGTTGATCAAAAACATCATGTGGGGGCCTTGTAAGCTCTCTGAAGCACACAAATGAAGCTCTTGAAGAATTTTAAGGCAAAATAGGACTTTAAAATACAAGAACAGAGACCGTGAGATTGGCTCTGCACACTTTAAAATGCCCTGCTTTTCAAGCATAATAAATAAATCACATATAAAAAAATTTAGAAGAAAGGTCTTCTGCACATTATGGGGAAATTGTTGGCATCTCATGATGGGTCATCTTACCCTTGTTATTAAATGACAGCAATCATTAAAATGCCAAACATATTTTGACAGAATTCACTTTATAAAATGTCAGCAAGTCTGTGCTTTTATTAGTTTGTTCCAAATCAATTTAGAAATTTCAATAGAATGCTTGTAAGTATTCCCCAAGCAATGTCCATTCCTGACTTTCTGCGCCAAAAAAAATATATATATATATTACAAATTAATCAGATTTTCAGATTTCTGCATAATGGCTTTGCACATTTATTACTTAATCCTATTATAAAATGATGTTATGATTGACACATCTCGGTGGAGATAGAAGTCAATCGAATAATATGTAGCAGTCAATTTTATTTGTAGCTTAATGTGCTGAAGTATTTTTTTTCCACATTTCTATTATTTATAAGTCTGTCCCTTTGGAGAATATATAGAAGAATTTGTTTTAAATGAGCCAATAATACCTTCTTTAAAATTTATAAGTGTGACAGAATCATCTTTTTTTCTTGGCTTTCCATGGCAGGCCAGGAGACAGGGTTTTATCTTCTTGTTATTCAGAGGACAAACATCAGGAAAGAAGATCGTGTTAAGTTTTGCTTAGAATTAAATTTCAACCACCCCATTAAGAAAACTGGAAGAAAACAAAAGCTACCAACTAAAAACCCTCAAGCACCGCCCTGGTTTTGTTTGTTTGTTTGTGTCTGTGTTTATTGTTTCTGTCACTGTCTGACCTGCTAAGGTTTGCTCAGAAACAAAGCCCATACGAACACACAGAGAAACCCTAATGTTAAAAGGGTTTGAAAGCTTTTCTGTTTGGGTAGCATTTCGTTTTTCCTGCTTTGGTGTCCACCAGGATTCTAGCAAATCTAGTAGCATGGGATTCCTGCTGTTTCAGTTAGCACCCAGGAAACTTGCTCAAGGAGATCGTATTTTTTTAGGGATATCATGAAAAGATAGGACATTGAAAAGATTTTATTTTCAGGAAAGCACATGTAAGGAAGTTTGGGGAAATGCCTTAGGGGTATGGAGGAGATGGGTGAAGCCTATTCTAGGGGATAATATAGATGAACGTGGTCATGGCTGAGATCACACCTTCTTTGGCTTTGGGAGATGTGGTTTCTGGTGAATGTGGTGCAACCTGACCTCAATGCCAGCCTATTAGTGCAACTGATGATCATGCCACTTTCTCTGTTGTTCTGGCCATCTATGTCTCAACAACTTGGGCCATCCAGAATGTTCTTTAGCATCATTTATGCAATTGATAAGTGATGCAACTACTGTAGCTACCGAGAAACCACTCTGCCGTAACATCTGTGCCTTAATGTTACGTGACATCACAGGAAAATGGGGTCGGGTACAATTTCTGGTCTGGATCTGATATTAAGGGAGCACTTCTCGTTTGAATTCCAGGGGCCAGAGGAAACCCAGCCCTCTCAGAGCCAGGCACTCCTGACCAGCACCAGGCCAGTCAGACCCACCCCCCATTTCCAGTTGGGCCACAGGTCAGTATCTCTCAAATGCTTTCCATTAGGCTGTATTTGAGATGGTTAAACCATATCAATAACCAAATAAATAATAATAAGTTAAATCGAATTAACTCCAACAGAACAAAGATGGTGATAAATTTTTATATGAAAATCTGTATGACTACATTATTAATTAAATGCCACCAGGAAATAACATGTTAGCAAAACTCTTCTCTCTTCTTAAAGAAAAAGTTGGTCTTAATAATTTGGAAACAAAATTATTTTTCTTAAAACCCTCTACAACTGCGTTGTTGGTTACTGTGCAGTTTTCTGGAAAGCGAAACTTTAATGACTTGAGTGTGAAGAAAATTAAGTTATTTCAACCTTACTATAGCCATTTTTGAAATACAAGATGTGATTTAATATAAAAAAGTTAATGCAATTTTAATGCAAGTTCAGCTTATTGGGTTTGACAATACTGTACATCACACATAGCTCCTGCATTAATAAAGAAATACATTCATTATTTTTTAAAGTCCAATATTTGTTTTTTGCAGCCTGGTGTGGGTTGTATGGAGATGTAGAACACAATTATAAAAGGCCAGTCCATTTTTCCCTTTTTATTTGTTGCCCCTGCCTTCTAGTGCGAAGCTTTCAGAGTTCACCCTGCTTTATGTAAAGGAAAGCTGACACCCGGGCCTTTCTCTTCCCATTGTTGTCATTGTTGCTGCCAGAAATTAATCACTTTCAGCACATTGAGGGCTTGCTCGAGTTTAAAGCTGGGGTTGTCTCGACTTTCTTATTCCAGTATCCAGCAAGTGTCCTTATGGCCTCAGATCCCATTGTCCATCTCAGAGCACAGATAACTCTGTGCGTGTGGGCATTACCCTGGGAGATGTCTGCTGGTTTATGGAAGCCCAGAGAGTTTGCCCAGGAATCTCAGGAATGGGTATCTTTGTGTCATACTCTTATTTATTTATTTATTTATTTATATTTACTTTTTTGAGACAGAGTGTCACTCTGTCACTCTGGGTAGAGTGCATTGGTGTCATAGCTCACATCAACCTCAAACTCCTGGGCTCAAGCAATCCTCCTGCCTTAGCCTCCCAGGTAGCTGGAACTACAGGCACCAACCACAACACCATGGCAATTTTTCTATTTTTAGTAGAGACAAGATCTTGCTCTTCCTCAGGCTGAACTTGAACTCCCAAGCTCAAGCAGGCTGCCTCTCCTCAGCCTCCCAGAGTGCTAGGATTGAAGGCATGAGCCACAGCACCCAGCAGTGTCACATTTGTTATAATTTATTCTCGTAATATGCTATGTCTATGAAAGTGTGTGTTTGTGTATCCTCATATGTGTGCATGCTCGCACCTATGAACATACTGGAGTGACACACTAATGCCTTCAAGTTGGGTGAGTAGCTCATCAAGACCCCTGGCCATGAGGAATGGGGGCCCTGTGATGACCTGGAGAGTGTATGCCCTGCTTTGAGCCCACAAATCTAATTTTTTAAAAAAAATGCTGCAAGCCCAAACCCCAAATCTGTGACCTGTCCAGGTCTGAGGACGACTTATTTGCTCCCCTCTTGCCACAATATCACTTGCAATGATACCACACCAGGAATCTGAGCACCAACTTATAATTTTGTAGTTATTACAAAGTCTGTTTATTAGAATAACTTTGTATCTTCTAAACAGGGAGGGACAGATACTTGGTGTAAAATTAGCAAAATGTACAAATGTCTTAGGAGTGAGGCCCCTGGGGTCTAGAGCAGCAACTCTAATGCTAGGCTTCATGGAGTCCTAGAGCATTTTCAGAGTCTCCGTTCAAGGAGCTTGGAGGGGACACTGTATGGATTTGGCCTAAGAGCAGGCTCAGCCCTCTCCACCCTTCCCAGGCCCACATCTCCATATCTGTTCCTTGTATTGGAGAGGGTGACGAGGTAGGGTAAAACGGGGGTTCTGGGGCAGCCTTCTGAACTTCAACTTGAATGTTCCCAACCCCACTAGATAAGGGTCTTGGGTGAGTTACTAAGCTCTCTGCACATCATTAGTGAAATAACTACAGCATTAGAACAGTGTCTGGCTTGGTATCATGTATTGGGCTTAGTACCACGCTTATGTGGAATTACCTTTTCCTTTGTAGAATCATACCACATTAAAAAAAATGTTGCAACCTCTGGGTAAGAGCTTCGCATTAGTTCTACTAGACAAAAAATGGATATAGGTTATTATGTTCCCCAAAGCTCCTACTGGAGTGCAATGAAAGTCCTAGATCAAGGACTCTAAAATCAAATGACTCTTGTAGTCACCCGACCTGGCCAGGTCAGGAATTCTTCCTACAGAATTCTTCCTTACAGCCTAGTAAGGAGGTCACACCCCACATTCACTCAAGTCTAGTGCCAGTGGCTGCCTTGCTCTTTCAGGGAAGAGCTTTGTATCCATAGTGAACACAAATGTATGCTTCTATAATACCATTCTAATTGAGCAAAGAATGTTCGAGTAATAAAACAATTTGTAAAAATCTGTAAAATGTTATTTTATTTTATTTTTGTTGTTGTTGCAATTTTTGTCTGGGGCCAGGTTTGAACCCACCACCTCCAGTATACGGGGCCTACTCCTTAAGCCACAGGTGCCTTACTCATTAAGCCACAGGCGCCACCCCTATGTACAATTTTATCCACAACAAATATTTTTGTTTTATATCCCATTTTAGATCTTGTCATTGTACATAAATGATTTTACCATTTTAATAATAATCATTCCAGTTTACTTAATAATTATCTACTTTACTGCCTTGTGCATTCTCGTGTTACAAACATTTTCTATTTTTCTAAAAAAGTGTCTTGATGACCCACTTTAATGACTCAGCAAGTTTAGAACTATAACAAACTGTTTTCAACATTCATGTATGTTGAAACATGAGGTAGACTTTCACACATTTGTCTTTTTTTCTTTTGAACTATATCTTCAAGCTATGTCCTAGGAGTATATTCAGAGTTGAAAGGGGATGAATATTTTTGCAGCTCTTGAGAATGTATTTCCAAATTGCTTTCCAAAAGAATTATGCCAGCATACATGTCCTCCAGCCAGCCATCTGCATAAGGGTGTCAATACAGACTTTGTAGCATCGAGTTAATCTTTTACATTATTTTTGTTAATTTAACAGTTGAAAGTAGTATTTCATTGCTCTTTTTGAATCAAAAAATTCCACTGATCCCAATGAGTTCTTTCCAGAATAACACAGAATAAATTAGCTGAGAGCTTCAAATATATGAGGATAGGATCAAATGGAAATTCATTTATGTAAGTGTGAGGTATTACTTACAAAGGAATTTGAGCTCCTCAGAGGAAGTTCAAAACAAATGACATTTTCCAAAGAAATAAATAAGATGCAATTTCAATTCTTTTCCTACCAATCCCTTTTCTAGGATAGAGAATTTTTTCTTTTTTTACTACTTCTTCAGGAATTTTCTGACCATGTTTAAGGGAAGGAAGATGCTTTAAAAACCTATGTCTTGGTTCGAATGGAAAGTGAGCTGGATTTATCTGTTTCATTGCAGCCACTTCTGACGGCACAGCAGTTAGCCTCTGCTGTCGCCGGCGTGATGCCAGGAGGCCCCCCAGCCCTCAATCAGCCAATCCTCATCCCCTTCAACATGGCTGGACAGCTAGGGGGTCAACAAGGACTGGTCCTCACACTGCCGACAGCGAATCTCACCAACATCCAAGGGCTGGTAGCAGCAGCTGCAGCTGGAGGCATCATGACTCTGCCATTGCAAAATCTACAAGGTAATCCACTGTGTGTCCATGTGTCATGCAGGGCTATACTCACTGGTCATTGTTCTCTGAAGAAAGTGCCCTGAATGGTCAGTGTGGTTCAGAGTTGCTTCCATCATAGAGGATGAGGAGAACTCCTGTAGGAAGCAAACTTTGCAGGTGTGATTCCCAATGTTGCTCCAGCCAAAGGAGTTATCAGTCCTCATTTCCTAACGTTGATAGTGAAACCTTTTGGGTCTTCTGGAATCATTTATGAGCAATAGTTGGTGTTCATCAAAAACTTAAAAGTAAAATTATTTCGTTGTTATCTAAAGATCTGGGTTATAATCTTTCCAATTCCTCAGTTTACCTATGTGTAAAGAAAAGTCAGACGTTATTTGTTTGCGTGTGAAGTGGCTGAAACATCTCCCATATAAGATATCATTTGGAATAATTAATTAATAATTATTTTGCTGACCAGGAATATTTTAGTTATAATTATGTAATAAAACTTATATTATTTGAACCCATATTTTGTAATGAGAAAAAAATAGATTTGTCTGTTGAGCCTTTATATTAATTACCTGGGCATGTAATAGGAAATGGACTCTAATTTTACTCAGGATTAGTATTTGTCTTGATATTATGAAGGTTTTGACTTTTCTTTAAAAGATTTGATAACATTGACAGATTGATTTACAAAAGATTCTGTCAGATGAAGAATTATGATGGTGGAAATGGCCTGAATATAAATAGGATGCCCACTAAAGAGAAAAGGAATTTATTTTGGACTAGTCACAGATGTTTATTTCCTTCATGTCTATAAACTTTAACAATTAAAGTTTTTGCAGAATGTGGGCTTGGTTGAGTAAGTTATCAGAATAATAATTTAAAATACGTTTTCAGTTGGTGAAATGTCAGGGATCCACATAATTTACTAAATTGGCCAGAGCATCAGTCCACAGACTAAGAAACAAAGCAAGTGAGCACTGGTTAACTCTTGACCTGAACTTGTTTCCACCCTGTGTGTCCTGCTATCCTGCCCATTGTTGCCACTTTTTGACTTTCATGTTAATGTTTAAAACAAAGTCTCTCTTGTACCATTAAATTGTGCCAAGAAACCTGCCATTTATAAATCATGCATGCCTAGGATACACTAATGCACAAACTTTGCTTGTTTCAAATTTGAGAGTGCCTGGGAAGCCAGGATCTCAAGATTAAGCAAATAAAGCAGGAATACACAAGGTGAAAGCAGAAGCAACAGAGTGAAGGGAGAGGCTTTTTAATGTAGGTGGATGATGAAATCTTAATGAAGAAACGGGCATTATCAAAATGCAACCTTCCATTTGGAACATTTGCGCTTATGGGAATATTGAATATTATAAATAAACATAAGCTCATAGAGCTCCAAGGCCACAAATTAATCCTGCTTGGTTAAGACGGATGCCAACATTAGAGTCAAAAATATCAGGCTTGTTATATTTTTATTATGGGTCAATATTCTTAGGATTTTAGTACCTGCTATGTGAAGGTACTAAAAATTGGTGACCAGCCCTGCGTGGATTTCTTCCGTCGAGATTTTCTCTTTTTGTTTGTTGTAATTGTCAAACCTACATATGAGTTTTATCATTTGGAATTTGGTTCTTCCGGGAACTTTTGGTTTCAGAAAATGAATCCCAGAGTTTGGTGGCCTAAGCAGGAACAAACAAAAGCACTAATCCTTTTTATCTCTTAGTGCTGCTGACACAATTTCCCTCTCAGCATTATCTCCCCGGTTCTCATCTTTGAAATACGATGTTGGATGGGAGGTGACAAGGTCATTAAAATAAAACATCTCCCGGTTGCAAATAAAACATCTCCCGGTTGCAAGCCGGCTGGTTATAGGGAAAGCTTCCTAATTGGTTCTAACGTCAAGCCCCTCCTCCAACACGTCTTCATTAATATGCTTCTGAATGAGTCCCAATTCCCAAACCACTGTCGGAATCCAGGAAAGAGCCACCTTCTGATTTCCTTGGGCTTTTCTGTCTCTTTCATATCTTCCCATCTGATCTCTTCACCACCTAGACCTCACTAGTCTGAAAAGCAAAGTGATGAACCATCGTGGTTTTCTGGAGACTAGATTTCCCAGGACATAAGACTTTCACTGTTAAAACCGGGCAGACCAGAAAGAGTTGGCTACCATATGAGAAATCCAAGGGCAGTGAGGATGGTAACCAGGGAAGTCTCTTATCTCCAGGGTGCCCAAGATCAATGTCCACCACTTGAAGGGCAAAGTCAGCAGTCCTTGTGACCAGTCCCCCAGCAGCCAACCCAAGGACTGCTCATCTGGCCACCTTTAGGTGACTTACTTCAGCCTTTGACAATCCCTAGGCACCATCTATAGCTTGGGTAATGTCCCAGGTTATATCTCAGACGGTAGTAGGTAGTAGGACCCTTTGGGTGGTGGGTGGATACCTGGCAGGCTGGAAGGTTATTTGCAGGGGTCCTAGCTGACTTTGAGACTGAGCCAGTCCTCAAGTCTCATCTTCTCTTAAGGGCGTCAGTCTTACAAATGTGCTATCAATGCCTCAGAAGGAGTCCTTACAGTTGTATAGTCAACAGCCATGAGAGAAGGCTGTCATCGCTTCCCCCTGGCCTGTCCCTAAATGCTAAACACAAAAACTTCAGCCCAAGGCTTTTCACAGTCTTTTAAAATGACTGGTAATTCTGCTTATCTGTAATAGACACTCCGCCTTCCCCAGTGGTTTTATAAAACAGATTTAGTTGGTCCATGTGAAGCGGGGGGGGGGGGGGGGGGGGGGGGGTGAGAGAAACGGGTGAAGCCCCGCTTGTTCCCCGGTTGGGCGCTTGCCCCGGGACAGTGGGCGTTTTAAAACCAAA